>JARFOD010097940.1:0-16888 GCA_031763545.1 Mopalia muscosa
CAAATACATCAATATTGGATTGACTCAACCTCCAAAAATAGTAAACCGATTTCACAATCAAAATATAGATTCTCACTGATCTATGACAGGAGATGGACCTCAGTCATCTTATCCGGGATTTAATTCCACAGACCTTTGAACAACCCTTGAAGGCTACCAGGAATGTCCTCTGAGAATCCAAGGTTTCCATGTAATAATCGTTCATTCAGCCTGGCCATCTGACAAATTGATTACTTAGTACAGAGTGATCATACAATTCACCATCGGTCAATATTGACATTGGCAGATGCAAGCATACATTGGGAGTTAAGACTACAGAATAACTCAAATAGCATGATGTTCACAATCTGGTTCCTTGACCATGCCAACAACAACATTCTCTATAGATAGGAAACTCTCTGATGAACTAAAACTTTAAAGAACACACATTGAAAACCATCCTTGACACCTCTGGAAATAAACAAAGACTAAACAGGACAAACATAGGACTTAATACAACCATATCACAAAACAGATCGGCTTCCTGTTGCCCTTTAGGTCCAAGAGCACCGGGGCAACAGGAAGCCCTTTCCAACCACCCGCAAAGAAAGAGGAAGCTCAGTCCCAAACACTAGCGGATTTAACCATACAAAAGACAAATCAGACTTAAGCCTCATCCATGACGATAGAGAGAGAAGAAAAATTCTGAACTAGATTCTCTCTAACATAGTCCTATCATAAAAATCCTTAGACATTTCGTACGGTACACAGAGACCACGTACCACAACAAAAGACTCTGAGCCAAAGAGAAAACCATTATTTGTACTGATGCTTAAGTCATGTAGGAACTCGTTAGAATATCCACTGAATTTCCTCCAACATGGAAACGGCTGTCCATTTTAATTAACAAACTAAAAAATCTGGGCAATTCAACAAAGATCATGACAAATTGGGAGAAATGACATGTACCAGTTGGCATGAATGGCTTTTTTGGTTTTAGAAAGATTGGAGTACAATCAGACCTATGGCTGAATGTGGCTTTCATGTGGTTTGTATACAAGGCCTTAGGTAGACACCTGTCCACCCGTCCAAATGGACACCCTGAATTGAACAACTGCCTCATTTGGACACCCTGTTTTAAGAAACTTTAAACATGCAGGAGCCCAATAGGTGAATAACATGAACAACCCTTGATGCTACTGGCAGTGAAGCAAGACCAGATAATCACAAGATGCTTTACAAAGTGATCACAAGCACATCAGCTCCATGCTGCTACATACATGCAGCTCTGACAGCCCCGGTGCAAAACCAACAAGGTTCGTTCTTAAAGAAAGAATACAATTCTCACCAGATTGATTGGTGTTTGACACACTGAAGGGTACAGTTTAGTAGCTCTTTTACAGGCCTGGGACCACTTTCACAAAAAGACATATGACAATAAAATATCTTACGATATTTTTACCCTGTGGTTTAACATGACATAATTTCATCGTACAATATTTATTTGTCGTACAACGTTTTGTGAAAGTGAGCCCTGTGCTGTAATCTTTTCTGGCAAAACCTCAAAATCAGTCCCCTAAAATATTGTGAGATGAGCTAACATTTGCATTTTACCCAGATTTGTTGATTTTTTATATACAAAAATGTGCCTGGTTAAAAAATGAAGCAAAATTGCTGTAAAGTAAAATATTCATTTATAATCGAATAACAAATTATGTACAAACATTTCAGTGGCAAAATCCGAATTTGGACTAGGTCTGCCAACAATTTGGGAAAGCTATAAATCGGTCATCCTAAATTAAGCTGCATAACCATGGGGAAAACCTGTTCTGTTCGTTCTCCCCAACAGCACAACCCTGCTTATATTACTTCTTTTTTTTAAGAACAAACTAATAAGAAAGGGTAAAAAACATAACTAAGTCATACTTTAGCTGCTTAGAAAGCAATATATTTCTGTCCAGAAGTTACCTTTATTTTATTTATTTGCTAAGCTTTGACACTACAGTCTGGAAGGACCTAGAGGTGTGTGACATCTATATTAGTGACCCCCATAGTTGATGAACAGCATTGTCTTAAGATTCCAGTAAGTACTGGATTTAATAAGAGTGTCAAATACATGTAATTATGTAAGCTTATAGTATCAGACTCAAGCCGATTAATTTGTTGGGTTCCGCACAAGTACCTGTGAGCCCACTCTTAAGATTTGTTTGTTTGTTTGATTGGTGTTTAACGTCATACCCAAGGGTATTTCACTTATATGACAACGGATTGTCCACTTCACACTGCACCTAGCTTTAATACGGTGGAAAACCGAGAGGAAACCTCGAAAAAACCACCAAAGCGATTGGCGCTGTCACAACATATGACTCGCTCATATACCTGATGGCCGACTGGCGGATTCGAACCGTGAACAATAAATCGAAGTAGGCTCAATTCAGGAAGCGAGCACGCTACCACTAAGCCACGGACGGGGTCCCCACACACGCTTTCAGGAAACTTGGTTTGAAACTGTTTGATCCTAAATGACATAACCTTCTGAAAGTTTTATATGGGACATTAGAGTAAGGGCTCGTCATGAAAACCTGCAAATCTCTGAGGTGGGACATGTTGTATATTGTCAATTAATGTGTGTATTTGAATGATTGCGGTCTAACATACATGGAAACAGTTCTTACTAAAAAACGTGGCTATAGTCTGTCTCAGTTCTGAGTTGAAAGGCAATTTTATGAATATCGTCAAAATCGGTTGCATCAAAATAAAAATTGGAATCCAAACACTCTACTGGCTTTTAGTTAATCAGCTTCGAAATGCCACTCAAAGACATTAAATTTATGTTTTGCCTGAAGCTGGTGAGTGTCTTCAAAATAACCTTTTATAACTTCCCTAAAGACATCTTTCCGTAACTTTCTACAAGATAATTAAATTTTCTCCATGACAACTACCGTTGACATCTTGACACCACATTCCTGTTCTTTTTTTTATATGTTACTTTAAGGAGAGCCATTATAACTGTACAACATAAAAAATAATAGGAATTCAAATAAGACTTCATTTCTGCTGACCCAATACCATGAAGATGTGGCTATGATACTCAGTCAGTGGTACTAAATTTCTTCTTGGGATGCACTTATACAGGCCTGTGCTATAATCTGTTCCGGCAGAACATTAAAATCAGTTGTCTAAAATTTACTCAAATTTACTCAAGGGTATTTCACTTATATGACGATGGACAGAAATGCAGAACATCACAAACAAATCTTCTTCCTGTTACCCTTTAGCTCTGTGAACACCAGGGCAACAGAAAGCAACCTCTTTTCTCGCCTCTTAAGATCGACCGAGGAAGCTGAGGAAGTATTCTGCAGGACCATGGGATGATGGCCCACCCGCTCCCTCACGGGGCCTAAAATTTTGTGAGATAACCTAACATTTACATTTGCCATATTTTGCGGATTTTTTAAATACGTAAAAGTGCATCTTTAAAAAATTTTAAAAAATTGCTTCATAATACAAACTTCATTGATAATGGGATTGACTTCTTTTTTTAAATTTGTAAGAAATTAAGAAAAATACTGCAAATAATTTAGAAAAGGTATAATGGATTCTCATAAAATAAGTTTGTATAACCATGGGAATACCATGTTCGGTCCTTTCTCCCCACAGACCTGTTATGTGCAGTGACATGGTTACAAGAGGAAACTATTCAGTCTGATCTGATAAGAGCTTACATTTGGCAACCAATATTAAGAAAAATAGAAACGGTGATGAGAGGGAGGAGACTGGGAAGGTTTCTTCACACTGGAACCAAGGCCAGAAATGATGAAAGACAAACCAGACTAAAAATTCTATAACATCTTGCAATGAAAAAAAAATAGTTCATCAAATGTCACAGGCCCATGAATAAGCACCCATGCTATGACTGTGAAATATCAGACAAGGCTATCGATCTCACTTCTGACAACAACATATAAAAAAAAACGACAAATTCTCTGGGTATTTACAAAGATATTGATCAGTCAGAAAACCATCAGTCTTATAAAGGAGTGCTTAGATTTGGTTGTGTTTGATTGGTGTTAAACCGTCATACTCAAGGGTATTTCACTTACATGATTATGGATTTTCCACTTCACACTGTTGCTTGCCTAATAAAATCAGGGTTTAAAGTTGTACTCAAAGGTATTTCATTTATATGACGAGATGACAGACAGAACCATTGCAATTTGCCTACGTCTTTGTGTTACTCAAATATATACTTGAAGCGACAGATGGACTCGGTGGGTGGTTTTTATGTGGTTTCTTCTTCTTGGGGTTTCACCAGGTTTTCCACCAAAATGAGGTAGGGTACAGTGTGAAGTTGGCAATCCATTGACATAGAACTATATAGATACTAAGTGAAATACCCCTGAGTATGATGTTAAACCCCAATCAAACAAACAAAGAAATCAAACATTGAAAATAAATACAGAAGAAAATCCTTTGTAGTATTTATATGAATAAAAACAGATGACACAAGGCTACAGATAACACTTCAGACAACAAATTAAAGAACGACAAATTCCCAAGGTACTTGAAAAAGAAATCGATTCGTGAGAAAACTATCACATTTGTGCGAGAGTGCTTACATTTGGGAAACAAAGGACAGCCTTAGCAAAAGTCTGAGCTGCTGGTGAAAAGAAAAAGAAATTCTAAAGATCTTATCGAACAAAGAAGTAGGACTAGGCTGGTGGAAGATAAACTGGACAGAAAATTCTATGGGGTCTTCTAATGAAAACAGATCACACAGTGTAATCAGCAGCAGATATAAAAAATGCCAATGCTTTTTCCTTGAAATTTGTTTTCTCAGATATTCTATGTCACCAGCAAGAGAATTGGTGATCAGCAAATTCAGATAAAAAAATAGTATCTCACTTCTGACACCAAAATATAAAAATGGTTTACAAAATACTATTTGAAAAATCCCAATGTATTTTCTTTGAAATTTATTTTCCCCGAACACACACGGTTACCAGGGATAGAATTAGTAATCAACAAATTCCTTACATTTTCTCTTTTCATGACCACCTTTTTGGGGGAATAAAGTTTCTTTTTCTAATAAAAGAAAGTATCCCACTTCTGACAGCAAAATATAAAACCAGTTTACAAATATACCTAAAAACAAAAAAAATCAATGTTTTATTTTATCGAAATCCATAGCTTCAGCAGTGCTTTATGTTTTCTTTCCTCAAGCAATATTTCTAATTTTATTTACTTTCACTTATTATTTTAAGTTACTTTAGAGTGATTTGATGTAGGTTTGAAACAAATGAACAGATATTTGTGGAATACTCACGAGCAGGTACACATATGGAGAAAAAAAAACGCAATTAATTTAGTGTCAATTTGACAATAGGAACAAAAATCATGGTTCAAGACTGAAAAATGTCGACATCTATACCAGGAATATGATCTGAAAGATTTCATTGAACAAAAAAAATATAGACAAAAGCAGATCATACTAAAACTAAACAAAAGAAGTATTTTCCCAATACATACAGACCACGATTGAACTATTGATAGTAAGTACCGGAGCTGCTTCTCATGGATGATAATTCAGGAGAAAAGTGGTGTTTCATTTCCCTCAATTAAAAATACAACAGATAGGATCCCACAACTGACACAAAATTAAAGAAGGTCAAGGTTTTTGCAACAACAACACTAATCTATGAGAAAACTAATACATTTCTGCAAGAGTGCTAACATTTTGAATCCAAAGACCAAACTAGACAAAAAAAAAATTGCCTTGTGAAGAAAAAATTGTTTGTTTGTTGGACATCCTACTCAAACGTATTTCATTTATATGACAACAGATTGTAAACTTAACACTGTTCTTTGCCTAATTACAGTGGAAAGCAGGTAGGAAGCCTTGGGAAAACCATGCCCGCAATAGCCGGAGCCACATCCTGGGACTCACTCATACACCTGACTGGATCTCATGAACAGTACATCGGATAAGTTAGCACCTCGCTAGTCACTAAGCCACGACCGCAGGCGTAAAGAAAAGATAAGGGTATGCTAGATGTTATTCAACAGGGAGACCAGACCACATTATAAACTCAATATACCATCTCAGAATAAATACAGATAGCAACATCTGACACTAGCTATACAGTTATTGATTGAAAAGTGGCCAATATTTCTTCTCATGAGAGGCAATCTGCAAAAATTTTAACTCTGCTTGCAACAAAAAACTCAATGGTCAAGGGACTAATTGATCAAAATACCTGACACTACTATTGCTGCAGACAACAGACACAGCTTATGAGTATTCCAATCCGCAGGAATATATTAAATATCAGTTACTCAAGATAAATCATTAAATACATGTACCCTTATCTACAATAACAATTTCAGATTTTCAATTTTCATACTTAAAAGCTAAAACCTTCACTTAATAAGCCTAATAGATCAAAGTACAAAGAAAGTGAGACTGGGATAGGCCATTCTAACTAGGAAGGTGATGTTTTTCACAAGTTTTACAATTTATGTACGTTTGTTTTTTGGTTATTCCAATTCTCCTTCAATATGCAGATTTTTGTAAGAAAAGTAACACATAAATATTCATGAATACTATTTTCTACTTAATCTACAAACAGAACAACCTGAAAAATTGCAAGGTATCAGCAAATAAATCATTAACTTTGAGTTTTTTTTTCGTTTTTGTGTTGCAAGATACAATTGCAAAATGAATTTTAGTTTACCCTTTATAGTTATGAGGCAAGCAAGGAAGGAACAGGTAGCCCTCTTTAACCACCATCCTTCTTCAAAAAAGCAATATAAATGGACAAATTCTCTTACGATTTGACACAAAATGTTCAATAACAGACTACTCATCAACAAGCGCAGTCGTAAAATGGGAAACATCAATGTTGTATTAACTGAGGCAAAAAAACAAGGTCATGTCAATGATCTTCATTAATTCATGACAAGTTTTATCGACTGTCAAAATCAGAACTTCTTATACATGTATTTTAAACACTCCGGATACATAGACTAAATTCAGAAAAATAAGCAAAAACAACAGTTTCTATGATTTTTCAATCTGAAAAAATATCAACGGCAGGGGGTCGAAATAATGGCCGGACATCGGACATGTCAGGTAAAAATGCTATTTTTTTTTTTTTTTCAAATTATTTATCGCAAAAACAAAGTAGTCTTCCTATTTCTGTAATGACTTAGCAGCAAATTTAGTTGTGGTCCAAAATATTTCTTTATATCAGTTTATTCCATCGGAATATTGTTTATCTGTCATTTAACTGGAGACTTCTGGGGTTAGCTTGATCTTTGGACTGATAGAGTTATTTAAAACCACTTCACCACAATGCTGAAAAGAATTATATTTTTTTTTTTACTTGTTTGACTGTTTAGGGGACCAATTGTCTAAGACAAGGTTAAATCAACAACAAAAATAAACAGGACAGTTGTCCTGTAGGCTTATAAAGTTAATAAAATTGCTTTGTCTCAAAATATAGACATCCACAATCAATGGTATCTGCAAGTTTATTCTTGATGCAGGCCCTTATTTAGCCAAAAGTATGTCAGAAAATCAAATAGACATGTTAAACCCCTGCTTTATTCATAGCATGGGTACATGTATAACATGATTGCCTCCGAATACATCAATTCACAATCTGTCGCATCTACAAGTTGAATGGGATGGTGACATGACAGCTCTGGCTAAGACGTTTCTTCCTGACTGAGGCGCCAGGTCATTTAGATAAGGGGGATCAATATATCACCTTACGAGAAAAACTTCTCTTCATTCAAGAACAGCACTGGAAATATACGCACAACAAAAGAGATCGGATTGTGTGAATGAGGCCTAGAAATTCACAAAGGAAATATAACAATCTGCAATCGATATAGCATTCAGAGTAAATCCTCCAAAAGCAATGAATGGGGTTTTGGAGCATGTTGACTTAAACACTAACCAGGAATGTGTGCAAAAGGAAATTGCAGCAGAAATATATCAATATTGCAATTAATATAAGGAACCTTTAAAAACAAATTCTGAAAAACTGATTAAGGTAGCTTTAAAAGGGGTATAAAAAAGCATAGAAAAATGTAAAGCAATCCTAGTATAGAGTAATGTAACATGGTCCGGTTAAGGCAAAAAAAATACAATGTGCTTGACAGCCAAAAATAATATTTTAGAGATAATCCCTCTAAGCTATTTGATTGTACTGCTTACACAATCAACTGTAATTTTTCTGAAAAAAGATAACCCAATATAATCAGATGATTGTTTATTTGATGGGGGGTTAAAATCATACTCTATAATCAGATGAGAATTCTGAAGAATGTTGATGGTAGAATAGCACTTCTGACACCAAAGTAAATCCTTTTCTTTTGCCTGTAGTTTGATTGGAGCTTAACTTCATTCACATGATGGCGCATCTACCCAATGTGTGAAGGAATCCATCCTCAACACCTCTGGTAACAAGCAAAGACGAATTTCAGTCAAACAGGTTGAAATACTAAGACATCTCAAACAGGGTAGCTTCATGTTGCAACTTATCTATGAAAATACCGAGAAATCACGAAGCTCCATCCCATCCTTTAGCTATATATAACTTTAGAAAGAATCCACCTCCACAGTAACGAGCCACCGTCAGCTAACACAAGCTTCTGAAAGGCCTTAGGGGTTAAACTCACCAAACAGATCAGCACACTTTTGAAGAAAGCGCTTTGTAGAAATCCAGTTATGACAGGAAAATGTACATTTTTAACAACAAGAAAAAATTTACTAGTTTGTTTTGTTTGTTTGATCAGAGATTAAGACAAACACATTGCTTTACAGCCTGACATATAGTAACGGTATATCTGGCATGTGTACATGTGTTTTTATAGACACTTTTTCATCGAGAATACCCTGATGAAAGATAACGATAAATTGAGTTTTTCTTAAATTTGATATTCAGTTTTGTTAGAAAAAAATGAGTTTTGGCTTCTTTTGGCAACTGACAAGCTATACAATTCAGAATTTACAGGGAAAGACTCGCAAATGTCCTTTTTTGTTATTTCTTTGATGCTGAAAACTAAGAAAAATGGAGTATTAATGCATTTTGTGTGCCGAAGTTGCGCTTAAAATATTGAGTTTTAGGCAATATCAAATTGAGTTTGGTGAAAAGTTTTTGTCTATAAAAAAAACCTGGTTGTATATCCTTAGTTGTAAAATACTGAATAGTTTTGAAACCAAAGGCAACACATCTCATTCCTTTAGTACATTTTTTTTTACTTTATCTTAAAGGATTAATATGCAAAATGATAAATCTTTAAATAACAGATTGAATTTTGTTTTTAAGACTTAAGTAGAGCAACTCATGAAATAACAGTTAAACTAATTTCATGGAGGGTGGGGGAGATCTATTTAAATGGTATTGGAACAGAGCAAGACTTGTCAGGTAATTTAGAAACTAGATTCCTATTTAACAAAATGGTGAGACAAAAACCAGCTCATCTGAACATGCTCATAAGAACTTTTATTGACTGTTGATGGAGAGCTGGACGAGAAAGATCAAACTCAATTAGCTTCCCCGTCAACATGAATAAAAAAAAAAAAAATGACAGAATTTCCAAGCGAGGGAAAAATTCATACAAGAAATCAATATCATATAAATTGAGGGGGAAAATGAGCCATGTTATGGATCAGTGTCAGTTTTTCACAAGTCCATTGACTGTTGATCGCACAGATGGTCAAAGGTGGAACTCAAGTCAGCAACCCTTCAACGCAACACCATACATTTTTATTGCAGAGAAGGAAAGTTTTGCTTGCTTTCTACATGATTCGAACTTGGGTATCTCTCTAGAAGGGCCAGCGCTCTACCAAACTAAGCTTCAAAGGCTCATGGTGGAATACCCGCAAATTTTCATCAAAGTTATAATTAAGTGATGATTTATTTTCTTGAGTAGCAATGACACGGTATCACAAAATTAGTTTAACTACAAATTCTTTAAAAAATGTGCTCTCTTTTTGGGTTTTGCTGAAATAGAGAAAGAAAAAAAAAACATATATTTTTATTGCAGACAAATAAAGATTTGCTAGCCTCCACCAGAGATCACAAGTGTGTTTTCTGTCCGGGTTCTACTGATTGTTTGTTTGTTTGATTGCAGTTGAACATCATGCTCAATGGTATTTCACTTATATGACTATATGTCCACTTCACACTGTTCCTTGCCCTATATTGGTGGAAAACCATAAGAAAACCTCGTAAAAAGTGATTGCCGGAGCCATATCTTGTGACTCACTCATATACCCTAGGTTCAACAGACGGACTTGATCCCATGAACGGTACATCGAAGTAGGCTTTAGAAAGCACACTCGGTAACAACTCAGCTACGCCCGTGGGCCGGGTTCAACTGAAACTCTGGTTCTGGTGAATATATAATTTTATATATAATTTTATCGAAAAGAGAGAAAAATTTGCTATCCTCCATGACAACTTGAACTCACTAATCAAAGAGACTAGAAATCACAAAATTCTGAATGAAACAAAAACAATATAAAGCATAACAGAAATAGTGGTTACTGCCAATATTCTGTCAGTAGATTGCATTGACTGTTAATATGACAGCCAGGGCGAAGATCAAATTCAATCAGCTACATGGGGGACATTGCCAAACTAGGCAGGGATCTTTATTGTCCATAAAAACCGGGGTGCCTTTGAATTACAGAGGACTCCTATTCATCACATGTTGATATGAGAACCTTGTCAAAATACCCTTCTCTTCATACTCAGTGTAAAGACATTTGGACAAGAAATCAATATACCACCCTGAGTTTATGAACACAGATTTCATGTTCTGTTAATGGTTAGGATTATTTTGACCGATTTTATTCAACTGTCGCCGTCCTGATTTACAGTTTACAAGACAAAAAATATGACGCACCTTCAGCAATCGGCTAAGGGCAATAAATTTTAAACTTGGTTTTTGTTTGTTTGTTTGATTGGTGTTTAACGTCGTACTCAAGGGGATTTCACTTATATGACGACAGATTGTCCATTTCACACTGTACACAGCCTTATTACGGTGGAAAACCGAGAGAAAAACTCTTAAAAACCACACCCGCGATTGCAGGAGCCACATGTGACTGGCTCATATACCTGCGGGTCGAAATGCGGAATCGAACCCGTGAACGGTAAATCGAAGCATGCTCAGTTCAGGAAGTGCACTTGCTACCACTGAGCCACGGCCGCAGGCCCAATTTTAAACTTGGGGAGCATCTTCTGTCTTTACATAGTGTAAGCTACAGGGGTATTTTGGTATCTTTGAGACACTCAAAAAAACATTTGAAACACCCAGTTTCAGTCAAATTTAACATAGGAAAGGTATGGGAACAGTAAAATGAGACCCCCTGTTTCTGTATATATATTTTAAAAAATGGTGATTTGGGACACCCTCTTGTTGATTTCTGGCTTATACTACAATATATGCATCTTTACGAATTACAATTCACAACACTTCAATATCTTTAAAGTTATCCTGTCTAGACGGAACAATAGAGAAACTTACAATATTAAATGGCATTTATGTATTTTAAATTATGTTTCAAATTTCCATCAGTTCTTTTAACTTAAAGAAATACTTAAGTACTTCGATATATATTGTTCAACTGAACAATGCTTCGATTTACCATTCACGGGTTTGAGTCCGCCTTTTTAACATCAGGTATATATGAGCGAGTCACATGTTGTGGCTCTGGCAATTGCAAGGGTGGTTTTTACAAGGTTTCATCTCGGTTTTCCACAGAAATAAGGATGTGTACAGTGTGAAGTGGACAATCCGTCGTCATATAAGTGAAATACCCTTGAGTACGACTTTAAACACCAATCAAACAAACGGTCGGGCTATATTTCTTATCTCCTATCACAGGGGTAGTGAATGTCCCCTATGTAGACTCCAGCTGACTAACCTTCTATTTTGTAAAAAAAGCCGGGTGTCTGAGTGGTCTAGGTAGCTGGCTTTCCTTGCTGACGATTCGGTGCCTAACTATGAGAGTCGTGGGTTCGATTTCCGGAAGGGTTTCAACCTGCATCTGTTCATATTAGGAAAGTGTTATCCCAAAATAACGAAAATATTGCTTTATTTCCTGTCAAAAAAGGAGTTCTCTCTCCTGGTTCGAGCGATCGGCAATGTGTAACCAGGTTGTCTTACACCCCACTACTATTGGTCCTGATATATTAAACTTACATTAATAAAGTAAGGACGAATCACTGTTCAAGGTATCCACTAATACCATAAGTCTATCACACAAAAACCGTATCCTTCAATCATTTGCTTAGCGGGAGTTTCCTTTTGTCTGTGCTTTCATATATATTAGAGGCCAACATGCATGAAACCGATCTTGTCTTGTTGCCAGTGGCGTAGATGGCGGATCTCTTCATCCAGTAAGCTAGCGCCGTCTTTTGAGGGAGTATCCTAAAGCACTGTATTAAATCCCAATGAAACTCATTTAATTGAGGAGGCCTGAAATGAGTGAAAGACTTTTAAGCATGTGGTGCAAGCAAATATGGCATTTGTGTAATTTCATCTTGATGTGTGTGCAGTATATCAATAGGACACTACACACACCAATGTATCGAGCTATCTGTTCAGAAAAACATAATTAATCAACTACGAACTTGTAGGCGCTATATTTTTATACTGGGACACTCGTGACGGAGAGTGTACGCTCTATTGAGTGTATGCTTCTGGTCTACATATCCCTCTCACCGCTGAGGTCGCGAGTTCGATTTCCGCCAACCGTAAGTGGGTTGGTATGTCAGCAACCGTTGGAAGGTCGTGGCTTTTCTGGGTTAATTTACTACCCAGGTTTCTTCCCACAATAATGCTGGCCAATGATCTGTTATTGGGATTTAATCCTGTGATCCAACATCGAATGAATAAAGATTAAAGAATTTTTACATTTCTAAGACAACCAAGACAGCCCAGACAATCACGCTTCACGGAGCCATCGGATTCTTAATGGGCTTGATGAGTTCTCGTATCGAACATTCGTCTACAGCGCGCCTCCATGCCAATAGATTGGCAGATAGAATAATAGCTGGAACGAAAACCATATTCTGTAATGATTATCTCAATATATGAATAAGTAGCAACACATTTTGTAATAGTTCAGAAACAAGGCCAAGTCCTTGGTCACGATGAACTAATATTTGAATTAAGGAGTAAAATAGGAAAGCATGAAATAAAACCACAATTTATCAATGTTGTATGCATTAATAAGGTATGTCTTTTTCCTACTGTATATGATTAAACTGCTTATACATACATATCATAATTTTTTAATCATATACATATGTTTCCCCAAAAAATTTCAATAATATTATTTTGTCCAGTTGTCACTAAGAAGAATTATTTTCACAAAAAAATTCTCAGATGCCTGACTATTTTCGCTAGAGCTCAGGGCTGTTGACACTCCACTTAGGGTATTAGGGTTAGCAAATCCTTTCCCTGACTTGTTAAAATCAATTTAAAGTCAATTTCACTATAACCGTGTTTGGTGAAATACAGAATAAACTGAAGTTGTAACTTTCAAACTGAAGTGTGCAGACGTCACTCCAGAAAGCACTAGTCCGGACAGGGTCAAAGTTCAGAGAGTCATAACAAAAAGTGTTATTACACAGCAGCAAAATATCGTCTGTATGCGTGAAGAAAATCCTGACTTTTCATTGGTCTGAGAAAACTCAATCAATAGTTGAGTCAGAATGACCTCTATGTGGAACAATATTTGTTTGTTTGTTTATATGCTAAGCCAGATATTTATACTTTGCCTTAAGTCTACCCCGTGAGTGAGCGGGTGGGCCATGGCCCTGCAGAATACTCCCTTGGCTTCCTCGGTCGATCGTAAATGGCGAGAAAAGAGGCTGCTTTCTGTTGCCCTGGTGTTAGCAGAGCTAAAGGGTAACGGGAAAGCAGATTTGTTTGTGATGTTCAGTATTTGTGCCCGTCGTCATATAAGTGAAATACCCTTGAGTACGACGTTAAAACCCAATCAAACAAACAAGCCTTAAGTCTCCAATGAAAAAAGTTATTTAAAAAGCAACACACTCAGCGATGCCGTACTGAAGAAACTAGAAAAAAAAAATCCCTAAATCTGACATTTATTCTACAATCTATTTCACACATCGTTATTCACCATCACATAAGATGCGGACAATCCATCGACACATGAGATGTGATTTTGATTTATTTACCAAATTTAAGTTTTTCTATGATAATTGTGTCACACATGTTAAAAGTACGCAAAGACAAACCCAGTCATTTTGTCAATAAAGCATTGTCTTTACTGTCAGACATTTACACACTCAGTGACTGAGCGCTTGAAAGTAAGCAAATTGACAATTCAGCGTTTGAATACATACACGTTTGAATGTCAGTTCGTACGAAAATACTGCCAAACTAATTTATTCAACAAAAGGCACTTGACATAACTACCTTGATTCGGGACATTTTATTGATATTTAATAATGATAAGTAATGAGTAATTTTAAAAATAAGTAACAACATCAAACAATCAATTAAAAGGATTAATTTTTCACGAAGGGAGGTAACTCGATCAACGGTGCAGTCAGAAAACATCACCGTTTTTACGATATAAACATCCCGGAAAGAAAATAATCAGGGATATAATTTTTTACTATATTTGTTTAATATAACGATAGCAGTTATACAGTTTAGTAAAGAGTGGCAGAGACAATTGAAGGTAAAGAGACAATGAACATTTAAAGCTTATATACAGTAACTTACATAATTTACTGTAGACCAAACACGAGTTGCCCCAGTCACACAGGATTTTGAATTCGATCTTACTTAATGACAAAATGAACAAATATGCAGAAACGTAATATGTATGCAAATTCCATTTCATCAGTTATCTTTTGATAATCGATGATTTCCAGTATTTCTATTTTCGATGATTTGTGGCAGAAATATACAGCTACATGTACCATTGATGTCAACTTCTTGCAATGACAAAGAACTGAGCGTAATTGGGATTGAGTCATAATGACAACACTGTCAAAATATATTGGTTTATTGGTTATATCAAATAAAAAATATATTTGTTAAGCCCGGTCCGTATATTTGCAATTTTAATTGGTTACATTTATTCTTTATTCCAAAGGTAATTAAACATAACTACGAAATAACTTACAGAAATAAAATGAAAACATTTGAGGGTAATTCCTCTTGTCAAGATAATCGTAATATAAGAGATATTCTTATTGGGATTATGTATCTTTCAAATAAGAGAGACTATTAGTATACAGAGACACGTTTGGTACAAAGCACTTTTGCTGACAAATTACGAGACACAGCGCTTTGATATTATCGTCAAAAGTTCCACAGTCACTGTAATAGTTGTTTTCCTCAACTAACAAGACCAAAGAACGTCTATCGAAAATGGTCAAATCAGCTCTTTACAATTTTTTAAGCTATGCCTTGCATTGCAAATTCTTACAATTTCTGAGAGTGTGATTCATGGAAAGATGCAAGCAGTTTCCGGAAGGCACGGGTGAATGTTGGAAATCTCCAATATTAAATAAGTGGATTGACACAAGAACTGATTATAACTAAGAAAAATGTTGCTAACGATGGAATATTATATAGATTCTTTACGATTTCATCCGAAGTAGGATACACAATCCAAATGGCACAAATTACCAGGTGTATGCACTTGACATCACCATTAGAACTTTGAAAGTTCTTTTATTGTCGATGAAGTTGGTTTCGCTTACTGTTGAAGATTCATAAGATGCCTTATTTGCGATGATAAAAACGTTGACGTTGAGAATTCCGACAAAAGCTACTCCAATGAAAATAATAGCAATACTAATTGTCAAGTACAGATGTGACCAAACAAGTACGACCTCACATTCAACACAAGGTGACCATTTATTCCAGCCCAGAAATGGTAAGGTACCGTAATTAGATGCAAATAACACCATGGCCATTGTGAATAACTTTGCCTTTCCAGTTGTCAAGATTCTGCTGTATGCGAAAGGTTTTTCGATGGCTAAAAATCGGTCTATGGAAATCGCTACAAGCAGTATTGACGAAGCGCCAGATGTTATTATCATAATGGACTAACGTAGCATACAGACGAAAAACACACCCTTAAGCACCGGAAACACATATAGAGCGATATAAACTGGTATGGCTATCAACCCAACTGTCATGTCCGTGAATGCCAACCCGACAACATATACATTCATACTGGTACGTAGTTCCTGAAATTTATAAAAAGACAACAAAACCAAACTATTTCTGAAACCAATAAGCCCTGCGAGAAGAATTTCTAATAAGATGACTACTATATTTAACATTTGAAATGCTCGGTCAGGAACAGATTGATTTCGTCCACATGGATCAACTTCTGACACATTCATGTCTGCGATTGTGAACGGACACTAGAGTTGTTGATGTTGTAACACAGTGTGTCTGTGTTATCTTCTAAAACTGTAAACAGTCAAGCGAGAGAGGTACATACAGGGTCTAACATAATCAATACATCTTTGTTTCGTTTTGAATAAAAAGCTACTTGCTTCATCAAACTCTCTTCAACGAATGATAAGTAGGTGTGATGTATATATGGTGTTAACCAGGTAAAGAAACACACATAGTGTGTAGATTTAGCATAACTGTTTTTTCCAGAATAACGACCCAAAGCTAAGGAGCTCAATGCTTGTACAATTAAAGTCTACATGGACGAGCATTATCATTTTGTTCAGTACAAATTTCTCCCAACATGTACGAATGTAAAAGTGAATAAAGAGCGTTGCATCAGACTTTTTTAGCTAAAGAACGCGCATTATATATTTCGAGCAAATATAAACCCATTAGTCAGATAGTCAGGCGGGATTATTTGTAAATA
>JARFOD010097951.1:0-16886 GCA_031763545.1 Mopalia muscosa
TCGTTAATGCATTTATTGGCACGGATCCAACCCATTCAATGCTGGTATATCTCCCATGCATGCAGTACAGCCTATCAAACTTCTTTAAACATGGGTATGGCACAGTGGGAAGAGTGTCAGTCCTTGATTTAACAGACTTAATAAAATCTTACATGCTATGGAATATTTACTAGTCAGCAATCAACACGTGGAGAAACAGGGCCAATATTAAGGATACCGTAATTTTACTGCAATTGATAAAACCACCCAAAACAGATCCTCGATGTTATTGTTTCAAGAATGGTTTGGTTAAGAACACCACTACGGTCGTCGTTTAAATTGTAAGACAGTGTTTAAATGAACTGTGACGAAACTCTGAAGTACAAAGTTTTTTGTAACAAATTGATTCAGCGAAACGGGCTTAAAATACATTGGTTTACAATGCTTCTAAACAGCACGGAAAAGATGCCCTGCCGAGGCAAATAAAGATTACAGTCGAAAAAGTCAACACGCATTATAATTCTTGTCTGTATTGAGAAAGCTTTCTTAAAACAAAAGTTATGTTTTGAAGCCAGCCATCTAGGTTAAGGCTGTCCATCATACAAAAAGATATTAAGAATTGACAACGTATTTCTTGGAAATCCCGATAGCTTTATGAGGGAAATCAAATTCCATTTTCTTTTGTACGCATCACGCTGTCATTACGCATTAGATATCTAATTCCCAGACACACGTTCTATCGTCTGGAAATGTATAAAAAAACAATTATATGTCAATGGGTGGAATAAGAGGGGACTAAAGCGTACGGTCTAGAGTGTAGGCTTCTGTTTCCCATCTGGGGCCACAGGTTCCATTCCGTGGACCGTATGTGGGTTGGTTTGCCCGCAACAATCGGAAGGTTTCCTAGGTTAATGTATTACTGAGTTTCTTTTCGCTATAATGCTGGCTAATGATCTTGAAATTGAAATTGAAATTGGCCCAACATCGGATAAATAACTGAACAATAAAAATATAAATAAACATACATACATAGAAATAACAATCGACTTAGTTATCATCCCAGAATGAATGGAACTCGGAAATGGTACTCAGAAAGTGCAGTGACATTAAGTGCAATCATTTGAGCCTCACATAGCGCGACTTGTTCACAAGACTGTCTGTGGATGTTAAGGTCTATAGCTACCATCCGATTGAATGATTGTACCGTCAATTTTGTTTTGTTATGTCGGCCACAGATTCCGTAAATATGATTTCAAAATTAAACTGATTATCCAAGAGTTATATATTTGTCATACATCGGTTGACTGTCACGTGAGCATTGTTAGTAACCCATTTGGAGTAGGCCCTTAGTTCTTACCAGAGAGAAACGGTCTTATACGAAGATTTAATGACAGACCCTATCGATCAATATAATCAGTGTTTGAGTATAAATATTGTGGGCCAAGTGCGTCATAAGATGACACCATAGTATGTGAAATTAAAAATGACTATAGGTGTTTAATTTGCTACGCTACTTAAATCTTCCTAACCTTTAGAAATAAGCCAATGCTCTCATCGGTCTGCACTTTATTTTCCAATATATAATAATTGTATGACCTTACCTTGATTGAAACCATTCAGATTTCTTCCTTGAACACTTGTGGGGTCATTTGACACATAAAACGACCACTTGACGTCCGTTTTGACGTAACAATCAATCAGTTCTCAGCAGTATGCCATAATCATTTCTGATTAATTTAAATTGTCTTCCCGATTTAAGAACGAGGTGTGGTGGGAATGCCTCTCTAGGTTGGGAACCATCCCTCGGTGAGTCTTTAACGAACATAGTGTTTTTTGTCGAGGTAAGAGGCCGTACAGACTCAATATTTTTTTTATTCAGAGGCAGGTCTTATTTATAATGGTTTCATACGGCTTGGCAACGTATCACTATTGATTGTATGTCTATAAAATACGTTTCTTGCATTTTGGTGAACATGAGCTTGGTCAAAATGCACGCGTCAGAAATTTGTTGTTCCAATTGACGTGTTGTCAAATTATTTGACATGTAGGATTAGGATTTCGTCATTTAACATAGAACACCGGAAACGTCAGATGACGAATCTGTCGTGCAATAACGTACACTGGAAACGTGATGAAGATCAAATGAAACATATCGTACTTTACCAGCCAATCACAGAGTAGGAGTCTGAACATGATACGCTCACCGGAGGTCTCAACCTTAACTTTGTTAAGCACGACACGTTCCCAGTAGGCTAAGGCACATGTCAAAAAGCTAGTCTGACGTGTGCATTTTGACCATTGACACGTTATAAAACACCAACTAGCATGAGCAAAAAACTGTAGTTTTCTTTGAAATAAGGCGATTTCAATGGCTGGTTAAAGACTTAGTCATTTTTAAACACTCACATACTATAGCGTCGATTTAAGACGCAGTTGGCTAAAAATATATAAAGCGCATGTGCTCAAATTATCTTACAAGATTCCTTGCTGCAGCCGTGTCGGTTAGATAACGGATTGCAAACGACCTAGCTCCAAGGTATTCGCCAATATCTTTCCAATTTTATGAGAGAAAATAAACACAGACATGCCATCAGTTGCCAGCAGGTTTAAATTAGTCTGGGTAAAAAACGCGAGAAATTGAAACATAATTACTAGTGACACACAGTGGCACTCAGCTATACATAATTTGATAGAAGCACACGTCGAGTGTAACAAGAGATTATTCGGCGGAATGAGGTGGTGATACTTCTCTAAATGATTGATGAAGTGTGATAATGTTATTTTAATGACATAGACAAAAACAGCAGTGTTATCAGTTCATAACAGATTCATGGAAATATAATTGTGGCATTTAGTTTTTTTTTCATTCTACCATTTGGCCTGACCCAATAGCTTGAGTAGAATATAGTAATGGTTTAAAGCATAATTACCCGAATAAATAAAATGGGGATACGAAAATAGGGAAGAAGACAAATCATAGTTTTGTTATGTCTGCATGATTTATAATTTTGAAGTAGTCAGCAAGTAAATTTTTGTAAATATTTCATGTTTACCATTCTGAGCATAGATATTCACCAGAGATTTCATGTCGTTTATTTATAAATAATGAATTGCCTTTTAATGAATTATACATTGGTCGATGCGAGAATCTGTAAAACTTCTCACGTGATCTTCGGCTTGGCTTCCTGCGTAAGGGGTCTGCCGTCTATCTATCACAATTATCCTTCTGTGGAAGTAAAATAAGTTTTTGTCATGATGGTTAACATTAAGGGAGTGTCTGTTTACTTTACCAATTGATTTAAGATGCTGTTAAGTCAAGTAATCAATCTGCGCGATCCGCAAACCAAATCTGACATCATCTGATCTCAGCAACTCGGGTGTAGCCACTGGTTATCTAGAGGCTTGGGATAACTTTCTGAGATAATAAAGCAGAGTAAATGTGACAAAAAAATAAATTATGGATAAATAGCTCTTATGAGAATACATTAAAACACATCCAAGTGAAGCAGCTAATCGGGTAAGCTAATTGCACCCAATATTACATCAACATCAATAAGTATCCAAGGCTGTATACCCCCACAATGAATTATTTTCCATATTTTTTTTGTAAACTATAAGAAATTATGCAACACATATTTATTTATTCTCCAACTGCTCTTCAATGTAGAGAAATAAAATATAAAGTATTCGCTTCCGAAACCTACAGAAAAATATATAATTTTATCACTTATTCAAATGCTTCTTCTTACACATCTTTTGTCAACAAACTATTTTATCTTATCTGGGGCATTTGTTTATCTTATATTGTGGTTGAAGTCAAACAAAACGAAAGAAAAAAATATCTTACTTCAGCACTCTAAACATGTAAGAAAAACGGACAGTATATGCTCTCAGGAAAACGTTTGGATTCTTAACATGTTTTATTAAGAATGTGTTTAGAAATACGTTAAAACAAAACATGTTTGGCATTTAAACGTGTTTAGAAGTTAAATGTGTAAAAAAAACAACAAAACAACATGACAGATCACGGGCTTAGAAGTAAGTACATGTATAGGACCTAAACGCAGTATTTGCAGTGTAGATATGTCTTCTAACCAAAAAAATGTATAGAATTTCTGAATGTGTTGATTAGGTCTAGAAATATGATTCTTTCAAATTTAGTAAAGTGCAGCATGTGCAGCGAAAAATGAAAATGTATATGTAAAAAAACACACTATTTGTAGTCTTCTAATTAACATTTTTATATCGAGTCTTCTCTGATGGAGATATCAATATGTCAATTTTATGGATTTGAAAAAAAAAAAACAACCTGTCTCGATTACATTATCCTCAATCAATTTTTAATAAGGGCTTGCGACGTCCTTGGTTCTATACAATCCATTTAGAACAGGTGCGTTCTGATATGAACGTAATCCTTTCTATTGAAGGGAAAGGGGAAATTATGACATGCCTACAATTCTCTAAAAAAATTCACGTGTCAGTTTTAATGCGTTCAGATTCATTAATTTCAACACACAAGTATTACATAACATGTATAATAAGTCTCCCCACAACCTGACACTCAATAACTTAGTGTTAATTGGAAATCAGCAAGCTTCTTAGGTGGGGGTTATTTACAGGAAACCCTCATCACGGGCTAAACCATTCGGATTTTCTTTTCCATTTTATGTGACACAAAAGCCTTGTCAACTCCCACGCACCTGCCCTTCACGGGCATGACAAAACATATTGTTTGGTTGACTTAACCAACATGTTTTGTGTGAGGTGCTGTTCACATGCAGTCAGATTAACATCATTATCGAAATTCTGTATAATTTCACGATAATAGAAAATTGATTAAGGGATAATTTATACGGCTATTAATGTGATTGTCGGATAATGTGCTAATTGAATCTACTCGTTATGTTTTAAACTCCATCTTAAGAAACCGATGGAACCAACAGAAGCTCAAGATGTACTCCTTTTGTCTCCGCGTCCGCCTGTAACGTTATCATTGCGCACACATGTTCGTGACAAGTCAGCGGATATAACTCAGACTGACAGGTTACAAATAAAGGTCGATTTCGACGCAATTTGGTTATTTTGAGAAATATGAATTATCCCAACCTTTTTTGCAGCCCTTCACTGGATTGAACTCAAACCCTGTATACCATAGGTCATAGTGTTGTAGTTAAGACCTTTGTCGAAGCCTGAGGCGGCTCGCGTTTTGACTCCGTGTGTCAAACTGACGACAGAGGTCTTAGCTACAACACTATGACCTATGGCTCAGACTGAAACCCCCAAATAAGGTATTATATTGTATCGTCACATGGTACAAACGGGGTGCTTTCATTGGATAACACATCCAAGTGAATAATGAATGTCATTATGACGACGATCAGATACAGAGGTCCCCAATAAAAAAGTGACACCAGATATCAGACAAGGCTGGTAAACACATGCATACATACCCTGTCCAAATAAACTTTGGAATAGAGCATCTTTGTAAAAAGCATTCTTGATACTTTCTGACGCAGTGGCCATTTATTTTAATTTTCATGTTTTGTTGTTTTTGGTTTGAGGATAGAGTTTGACGCTAGAATTTCATTTGTTTAATACATATGTGAAAACAGCTTCATTGGGGCGATTGATTAATTTCTTTGTGTCCAAAAAAGTAAATAAATTATTCAAAACGTTAGGGGTCTTAATAAATTTTAATATATTCTCAACGAGATCGCTTACGTTGATATATTCGTTGAGCTATTTTTTTTTAACCTTATCTCGTCTCGTTAGACGGTCTCCACATTACCTGCAGTTAAGCTGATATCATTATCAGGCAGTTTATAACGTACTATTTCCTCGTTTCCGTGCCATAAATAAATTAAGATTTCATTAAATTAGCCCATTCTAAATAAACCAATTGACTTTAAATTTATCTGCCGATCCCACCTCCTACCAAATAAGATTAACTTTAGGAAAAAGAAACAGAGTACACGTTCTTTTAATGACTACAAACCATAACCCAGAACTAATTTGATCTCTTTTTGTTTATTGATACAGGCCCTTGGCTTCTTGTGATAACTGATATATTCAACTTGAATGATGAATTTGACATCTTCAGATCCAGCCAGATAATATTGTTCATTTTACTTCCAGTTACGAAAACGCTATTTTATTGCCTGAATCGAAATGTACATGAGTTCTTGCTTGACTGAGGATGTCATATCTTCCTCAATCAATTGCCCGCAGCCGTGGCTTAGTGGTAGCGAGGGCGCTTCCTAAAATGAACCTGCTTCGATTTACCATTCACTGGATTGAGTCCGCCTGTAGACCGTCAGGTATCTGAGCGAGTAACATGTTGTGGCTCCGGCAAACGCGGGGGTGTTTTTTACGAGGTTTCCACCCGGTTTCCACCGTAATAAGGCTGTGTACAGTGTGAAGTGGAATATCCGTCGCCATATAAGTGAAATACCCTTGAGTACGACGTTAAACCCCAATCAAACAATCAATCTATTATTTATCGCCTTGTCAAGTTTTACTTACCGACAAGTACTTTTTTTTAGAGGACAATGCGCTCCAAGAGGTATAAATAGAATCAGTTAAGTTTTTGGTCTGTTGTGGTCATAAGTGGCAATGCATAAAGCGATTTGTGTTAAATTATAACACACAATTACGTTTAAAATTATTAGATATCATGCCAATTAACATTTTTCCCGCTACAAGTTGTGTACGGCGCAGTTGTGTTAAATGTAATACATTAAAGACAAAATCTACATGGATTCTTCATTCTTGCACTAGTTATAGTCTGTACCCAGGTATAATGCAAATTGTCTCTATAGAGTGCAACATCGCGAAATCTGAAAATATAAGGAGCAAACATATAAATACTATTAACGCTTTAGGTGTGGTTACTATGGGTTAAATTTAGAGGCGGTTAGACATACACATCTGCCAAGAGATGTGCAGTATGTTTAGGACTTCAACTTTTTGTAACGTTATACTTCGTATTCTGTTTTAAGAAGAAAATGCATAAAGAGCATATTTTGTTCCCGGCCGAACCTCAGAAAACTCAAAGAATGACTTAATGTTAAAGCAACTCGTGATGTAATCAAAGTGAGCAATTTTATTCAAGATACTCAACAATGAAAAGCTCAGAGTGTGAATGTATAAAGCGTGTAACATCCCTGTGGGCACAATCGCCCTCTTGAACTTTTATATCTACAATATGATGTATTTATTAGAAGTGTTGCATAAATCCTTCCTAAATTAATTATCTGAAACTGAATAAATAATATTGTGTCATTGTAATATGCAAGGAAAGTATATAGTGTAGTTTATTGTTCGACGAATATCGCTTGATATCAAAGTTCAACGAATTGAATTTATTATTTGCAATACCAAATTTGTGTGTGTGTAGCACAGTCCGTTTTCTAGAGAAGTATTTGTGTAGTTGATACCAACACAGCATGCTGACGATGGCAAAATAAAGCCGAAATATTCAGTCAAAATGAGCCTTTCATTCTTCGGAGTTACACTACTTGTGTACTATGTTAGAATTATCAGTGGAACTAATGGATTAAGTAGAAGGGGTTATTATAAATTATTCAGCGTAATGGAAATGGCAAAAAAGTCTGGCTTTTGCAATAAACCCCAAAAATTGTATTCTACTTAAAAGCGAAAATAGATGACCGAAATAATGCTGGCATCAAAATTTACGACTTAATGTCTACATCGCATATAAATGGCCATAGTATATTAAAAAAGCGTGAAGTGGAAAATATAAATGACCCGTGTGGTTTATGGTTTATTCTACTGCCCAACCAAGAAGCATGTCCCATGGGTACAAATAACGTAATCTTGTGTTCAGATGACTGAATTGTTTGTAATTCAACCTCACAAAAACGTCAATCAATTCACTAAATACATAAAAACACCGACAAATTCCACGAAACGTCACCATAAAAACTGACAGCTAGCCATTTTAAGCAAGGAGCACACTACTATTTACGAGGCCCTTTGTCTGTAGATTTACATGTTTTTCTCGGCATGATCAATGTATAGATACGCTACTTGAGTATTGCTAACTTTTAGAAATAGGCGAACAGTACCATGATTCTCCATTTAATCTTCCAATATGTAAAAATTGTATGGCCTTAATACCCTGATTAAAACCAGTCCTCCGTCGTCCTTGAACCCCAAACATTATACTCAACAGTATACCCTACTTTAGCACAATGTATAGGGCTAATTCCTCCGTCTTAGTCCTACGTCCCGCCTACCTCAACCCATGGTGAAAGTTGAAAATCGATAGGCCGCTATGGCCTTAAACTATTTCTCATTTTTCTCTGATTTTTTCTAGATACACTGAAACCATTGATTAGTATTTTACCTACTTGCAATATTTCTGTTTTGGCGGTTTTCAATCGTATTATTGCAAAGGGAGATAACTTAGACGTGACAACTCGGGCGAGAAACTCAAATAAAACTTAATTTAAACGTCAGAAAAGAAAGCAGGAGTTTGATTATTGTGATTTATCTATGTTTGAGTGGCCGGCGGACCAATTTCCAATTTTCACCATGGGTTGAGATAGGCGGGACGTGGGGCTAAGACGGAGGAATTAGCCCTATTCATTGTGCTAACCCTACTCACTTTTTTCATCGATTTAAACTGTCTTCTCTATTATAGAAGGAATTTTGCGGAATATGCCTAGTTTTTTTCCCGTGGGAACCGTCCCTCTGTAAGAGTTTAACTAAGGACAGAGCGCTTTTTGGTGAAGTAAGAGAACATATGGATCCAATTTTATTTTTATTGAAGAGTATGTAAGGCGAAGTGTTTCAATATTATATAAATTTTATTTGTTTGAAAAAGTTAATCCGTTTGAATAAAAACGTTATATATGTTTTCAAATTCTACATTTGCTTTGAAAAAATTTATATTTTAATTGTATATTTGTAACTTGTATTTGTAACTTGTATATGTATATATATTTGTTGCCTACATATTTATATTTGTTCATGAATTTATATATTTATTCATGAAACAGTTTGAATTTTATGTTGTAAAATTGCGTTATGGGAAATATGATAACTTAACCAAAGACATTCATAAGGCGAGATTTCGTTGGATGACTGTTACCTATATCAATGGCTGAACCATTAGGATATCCCATAATGCGCTTTTGCAATAAATATATTTCAGTACGTTTTGAAGACAAATAAAAATTCATATCAATCCAAATCATCGCATAAGTATAAAAACTTTTACAACAAATATATAACAAATATTGCATATATATTTTAAATATAGAATATAAACAAAACTATATTCAATGAAAATAAATTTATATTTTAAACAAAGAAAGTAAATATAGAATATTGAAACACTTCACCTGCCATAGTTGATGACTAGATTGATTGATTCGATGGTATTTCACTTTTATGTCGATAGGGATTTCAATCAATAATGGACACAAACACAACCCTTGAATGTGAAGGTTTTGAAGTTGGAATACATATCTGTCTCCTATGCTAAGCTAAGCGAAAACATCTTTGCTGCTACCCTGCCGAAAAACTGTTCTAAGCCAACGGCCTTTAGGGTGTTATAAATTTTGCTTAGCATATATTTTAATCTCCATTGATGATATTCTACACAATGGAAGAATAAATCTCACCAGACTGGTGTGAGGTGTATCGAATTTCTGATTGGACAAGTAAACATCAAGGCGACAATATAAATCGTGATCGGCGAAAAGACACCTCGCAATGACCTCTTACGTATCTGAAGCCTATAAAACCACTCGTTCGATGATTTACCACACACTTTCTCTCGTTATCCGGTTGATTTTCGGTGTTAGCTTGTTACTGAAGCTTCTCATGGGTTATCCTGGAAAAAATCAGTTTGGCTAATTGTTTAATTTCTAAGTGTAGTAGTGGAAAATACAAAAGGCTTCTTGTAGTACGGGTCTTTAGGGTTGTAGCCAATAAAGAGCAGTCAGCTGACCACAATTGAGTGACGTCATAGGGATAAAGTCCGATGGCTGCATTCATCAATCAAATAGATGGTTGTATACAAAACTGTTTTCCGAAATATATTAGTTAGTTTGATATTAAGAGTTAATTTTTAGTTGCTTATCGCTGTTAGATTGATTATAAAAATCTGATCTAAATGAATGACTTACTGACTGAATGAATCAACAAATACATAAAGAAAGAAATAAATAAATAAATAAAAAAAATAAATAAATAAAATAAATAAATAAATAAATAAATAAAAAATAAATAAATAACAGGAAATTATAACTTTCAAATTTTTGCTAGAAATTCAATATGTAGGTCTTTGCCAATTTTGCCTATAATAGTTAAGTAAACAGTAGTTATCTCACTTGAGTGCCGGCCATTGGTATGGACAAATGATAAACTGTATAGTATGATAGGCAAGAATGATGGACTCTATCCACCCACACATTAACATCGATCTGTAAAAGTGAATGAACGGAACTCACCGACAGACCTGAGTAAGACATAGTGGTCTAACTGGACGACAGCCAAACAACACAATCGATAGATTAATTAAGAAATGAGTGCTTTACCCTCCAATAATTGCACCTCTGCCGCGTGGGATTGGCCTTGATTATAACTAAAACATTAGCGAAGATGAGCAGCACGCTCGTTCCACATTTTGATGAAAACAACATGATCCACCTGATGAAGTTGTAATTAATTCATTGCCCCGCGGCACAATGACGACCATATCATACCGACGTAACAACACCTATTCACTCAAAACAACACGGCTTCCATGTACCGTTCGCCGGATCGAGTCCGCCTGTCGACCATCAGATATATTAAGTTTATATATCTATTAATATCTATTAAATGATATTTCATTTTTTCATTTTGTTTTTATTCACGTTTAATGTCCGCAATCATTAATAAAAAGTAGATATATATTGAAACATAACAATAAGCTGTATTCATTACCACAAATGACCACAACGGGCCAAAAACTTAACAGGTGAATAAGCTTCTGTATATCAGTCAAAGGCCTCGGGTTCGGAAAAAAGACCAACGATTTTAATTGTGACAGTTAAGCCCTCGTCATTCAAGACAATTAATATGCTGAATGTATTATAAAAACCTTTTATAGAAACAAAAACATAAAGAATATAATGGTTACGGCGTGATTTATTCCTAACCCAAACGAAATATCTTGCTGGCTACATGTATAATCAATAAATCAACAGCAACAGAAAAGAATGGAATTCAACACTCTGATCTAATTCGTTAAGGATATTTACGAATACATTTTCTTGGAGCGGTTAAAGGGCATCAATGATAAGAACAGTTTGAAGATTTAGATACAATAAACTATCCAGGGTATGTCGTTATATATTTGTGTGGTGTGTTACAAGAGTACTAGCGTCGTACAGAAAAGAGGTTTAATATGTTTGACATGCAACCCGACATTGAAACCTTCTGAGATTTCGTATAAGCGACACATTTGACTGGGTCTGTGCGCTGTTACATCACCTTTCTTAGACAGATCACGCGGTCTACATGTCTCAATCGATCGCGCGTATTTGACATGCTAACCCCCATCGGATAACTACGTTGAAGGTTAAAATACATACACTTGAAATTGGGTAAAGTAGGACAAGACGCCCACCTTAAGAAATACACTTTCTGTGAGCGGTAATAACAAATTATGGCCACTGAAACCGTAACCAGTAGTTGGTAGCGGATTTGTAATATAATTCGTCGAAAGTCAACTTTGCTTAAAACAAACTAATTTAAAAAATGAAATAAAATAGAAAAAGCAGGGACAAGCAGCCGATGGCATTGGGGCAAAACACCCTTTATACTTTTACTGTATCAGTCCGGTCTTTATGTTCTTAGGAACAAACTTGGTTGCTGGTCAAAATAATATTGTGTTCCACTGAGACAAAGACGAATACACTTGATCCCTTTCCCAGCAGACACATTGAGGCTTTCTCCATTTGTATTGTCCAAGCGTAATATGTATCCCTGAAATCGATGGAGGTTAGTGGACAGCTGTTGGCCTTGGACTTGCAGGGTCTGTCCCTTAAATGCCAAACGCCTGCATTCCTGACATACCATGGGACAAAAATCCTCGCCTATAGGCGTGTTGCCCCGGCCGTTGTTTGGCGTTTTGCCCCACTCGACCGCAGAAGCAAAACATGTATTTAACAAAGTAATTAAGACGTGAAATGCATTTCTACTACTTTCAGTACAAAGCCAAATGTACCATTGATCACATAGCTCCAAATGATTCACCAATGCCAATTGCTTAGAATATATACTCGACATAAGCAACCTCATTCCTAAAGCAATAAAAGCAAGTCTTAAAGATAGATTTAAGACTGAAATGTTTATCTTGTCGCAGAGCGAACCCCGCTGTTAATAGATACATGAAAGGAAGAAAATACAGCTAAAATATAGCTTCATCCCACTGCTCCTTCTTAACTTAAAATAAAATATAAGAGAATGTCCATCCGTGAATATCAGTATTGTCACGCATCACATTCTCATCTGCATTAGTTTTTAATGTTGGTATTGAAATAGTATTTTTCACACCATAAAGTGACAGGTCCGCAACTATGGTAGATGGAGATGCAACATATTGCTCTAATACTTGAGTATAATTTACCTCAAATCCTTAGAATAGTTTACGATGTGCATGGATTTTGAATAATTTTGCTTGCGACAGCCGACCTGTCACATTTACCAAATAAATAGTTGAAGGATTTTTGCGTCTTTTAGAAAACGAATATTTGCAGTATTTGCGTTATTGTTAAGATAACACTTTCGTGGTTTGAACATCGGTTGCAGTCTGTTCCCGGTTCCGGAATAATGGGTTTCAAATACAAATACCCAACCAAGCGTAAACGGTAAGCCATTAATAAAAAGGGAACTTAAATGGCGGTGGAAGAAATTAAACTGGATAATGATACTTCCGTATGATTCACGTATAAAATCATATTTCGAAATCAACCTTTTGAGTAAAATTTATTTTTGTTGTAGTCTAATCTAAATTGAAAGTCAACATTATTTGTCCTTTTATTCTTGATGTGCTGTAAAAAGGCAACATTAGGTTTGTTGGTTCAATACACAGATTGGAACATTTTAACATTATGGCGGTGTCTCAACCATTTTATTTTAATCTGTAGGCCTAATCCGTCCACTGCCTCCATTTGTAAAAAAAAACTTTAAGAATTCCTGGCGATTGAAACCATCGGGCGTTCAACGAATTAACTTGCTGGTGCTTGAGTAAGATTTAAATTGGATTACTACGTTCTTGGAAATAATACTTTATTTTAAGTTTCGCATCTAAGAAGGGCGACCCTCTGTCTAAGGGCAGTTTATTTGGAGAGCGGCAATGCTGCGTTTTCTAAGCAATTAAAGAAGATTTATTTTCCACACATCAAAACAATTATCCATGATTTCCACTGATAAGTTTAGCATAGTACTTTCCTGATGATGGCAAAATAAACCGCCGAAATATTGAAGTCAAAATGAGTCTTTCGTTCTTCGGAGTAACACTACTCTTGTACTATGCAAAACAATTATCATTTTATAAATTTTAAGCGACATTTAGAAGTGGAGTAACATAATTAATTATCATTTAATTATTCAATTATTAATTATCATCATTGTTTATACTTGTATTTATTGCTAAATACACTGACTTCATATAAGTGAAATAGCCTTGAGTCCGGCGTAAGGTACCAATTAACTAACCAATTAGTAAACCAAGAAAGTGTACAGATGGTTTATATTCCTTCGTTTCTGTCTTTATAAAATACCGGTACCAGAACATTTAAATTCAAATCACATTAAAGCAGCTCCAACGTATTACGTGTAGCTCAAATTGAAACACCCGGAAGTGGATTCATCCAAATGTATATATTTATGTTATTCACTTATACAGTCTGCGTATTCGGAAAATATCCCAGGAAAACGATGACCCGAAAGAATGATATTTCTGTTAATGCACTACCTAGAGTCTTATAACTTTTTGTTTCATTTATAAACGTAAAGTTCTCCTTCAACAAGGTGAGATTTTCGTGTTGAAGTCCATTTTGGAAAGATCCGTAAGGCCACATGCTGTTAAACACGCGATCCAAACAAATCAAAACAACAACAACGGAAATACCGGAAGTCATGTGTGTAACAAAGGCAACATCGCCTCAATGAACAGTTAATGATTTATTTGCTTAAATAATCTTACTAGTCTATTACCTTGCAATATCTAGAGGCTCTTGTGTGAATGTAGGGTGAGTTATCCTAGATAATCAATTCCACTGTCGTTAATTAGCTGTTGGCTATTTGTGGAATATTCATGCTGTACAATGTATCTTGTATTCTTTAACGCTCCTGGTTTATATGCTGACTGTGTAGATAACGGTGAACGGAAACCAGTACAAAGACAAATTCCTGATTATGATAAACCAGTGTTTTATGGTCAAAAGTGGAATCTAGGAATCGCTAGAGAAAAATCAACGATAAAAATAAAACCTGTAAAGCTCATGCATAAGATCCAATTCACAAATCAGTAGTTAGAAATGAATTCTGCTTTTTTGACAGTTGTATTTAGAAAATCTTCAATATGGTGTCAGGGTTTAAAAAACAAACGTCTTCTAACCAATAAAAATAAATGACTTTTCCGGGTCCCTAGTTTCAATCATTGCTAGATTGAGGTATAGAATATCTTTTTAATCTATAAACTACTTCCGGTCCCCATTACCATGCTAAATGTCAAATACAATTTGGCATGACGTACTTGTAACTTAAATGCTTCATAAAAGCTCCTTTTCGAATTTTTTAAATGAACCTGAAGTGAAAAGAATGAGTTTGCCTTTGGTTCAAATCAACCAACAGCTAGTGTATAAAATTTTAAATTAATTATTTTTATTTTGAAATTTATCATTGAAGAAGAATTTCCCATTGAAGTTACTGCATAAAAAATTTATTACGACATAGGCGTCCATGTTAGTTTATGTCTAATATGTTTTTATGGCGTTTTGCTTTCAGCCAGATATAACAAGCCAACACATTTGTATACACAGTGACAGATCATTGTATACAATCTGGAGACCATTATATATGAAGTATAAATAAGCTTAATAAAGGAAATAAAATATTCATAGTTTAATTAAATCCTTGATATTCGGTTATTACTGTATATGATTCGATCGTACCTTCAATGTTACTGGTTTACACAAATTTGATCAACTAAACTACTTCGGGTAGTTGATCAAAAGACGACTAGCCGCTTACACCAGATTAAATCGCTAATACGGGGTTAGATATAGACCTTCAATATGGCGTGGCGTCATCTTATAGCAGATTAAATTTGATAGCGCTGCGAGCAACCGGCCCCTGAAGTATAGTGTTTCAAAAGTGCGAATTCTCCGTCGCGTGTTATTTGATGAAATCCTTTATTATGCATAATAAATCCCTGAATATAATTCAAGTCGCATTCGAGCCCAATTGGTTGTTGCTGTACTGTGACAGTTTTCGCTGTACTGTGACAGTTGTATAATGAGAAATCGACACTGACGCTGGCAGGGTTGACGTTTAAATGACAGCCGTCCGCTTAGTAAACGTATTACGTTTGTTGGGTCACCACATAAACTGAGGAATCTTTAACCGTGAGATGTTTAAGCAGGTTTCTTCTGATCTCTTATCGATTTCTTGTCGCCCTTGGTATACCCGTTATTGAATCTAGGACCACACGCTTCTTTAGACCTCAATAAATGATTATCTTGGGATTCATCATCGACGAACCAGAGTTACATGGACATACTGAGTGTGAATATAACTCAAATAAAAAAATAAAGCCCGAAAATGGACTTGACTAAATTGAGATATTTATTTCTGTCATTGGATGTCAAAATGAACTGTTTCAGTTGATTTATTTTGGAATTGATAGTTTCCAAGCCTACTATTTTTTTCTTACACATGATCAGTTTTAATAAAATGGAATTAAAGAATGCATCTATATGTTTGACGTGTCCTTTCACACGATATACGAATCTTTATCATTACTTGTTTTTTAATAACAGTATTTAATTTTCTCGTAGATTGTTGAACAGGTATGCCTATATAATAAAACAACTTCCTCAATTTAAATCGTATATTCTGGTTAATAGAATTTGGTGCAGAAATAACAGGTGCGGATATAGCTAATGCTATGATGTATATATTTGAACAAGGACATTGTGATACAATATTCATCGGGAAAGAGTTGTTTAAAGATTCTATTTAAGATCCAAAACGATTTTTGTCCATTCAGAATTTATGAACACTGGCAACAATTTCCAAGTTGGGAAGACTCAAATTACTCTCTCCAAATATAAGAGTATTTGAGATGGGGAATGGCTCAAACTTTAGTAAATTATCTAGCATTTCTTTGGGTTGGTTCATATATTATTAGCAATCAAAACAGAAAATGGCTTACATCTTCATCAAAGTCTGATCAGTTGCATGCGTGATCATCGAAGAAAAATCGGTTGAATTTGTCGGCGTTTAAAACAAAGTGCGCCAAAACAAATCTTTATTGATACGGCAAGAGAACCTCCATTGAATGGATAATCCGGAGAGATCAAATTTATGGAAAGCCAATTTTAGATCAATTTTTTGCGAACCGCGTACAATCGATAAAGGATTTGCCTTTCACTCATAGAAATATGGATGTAATGTAACCCTTTAGGTCCTTTAGTTCTGGCTCTGGTTGAACCCTTTGTGGTCCTGTATACAACCCTCACAAAGACTATTCCATATTAGCTCCCTGTCGAATTACATGTAAATGATATATTGTTTGTTTGTTTGATTGGTATTTAACATCGTACTCAAGGGTATTTCACTTATATGACGACGGACACAGATACAGAACCTCACAAACTAAT
>JARFOD010097962.1:0-16886 GCA_031763545.1 Mopalia muscosa
CTTTAGTTAACATTGTGAAAACTTTGTAAAAAACACCTCATTGATACCTGATGCCCATTTTTTTGTTTGTTTGATTGATTGGTGTTTAACGTCGTACTCGAAGGTATTTCACTTATATGAGGACGGACACAAATACAGAACATCACATACAAATCTGCTTCCCGTTACCCTTGCAAACACCAGGGCAACAGAAAGCAACCTCTTTTCTCGCCTCATACGATCGACCGAGGAAGCTCCCTTTAGCCATCAAATGTTTAAACCCACTCTCTACCCAACTGGCAATAAAGAAAGACCAGACAAATACACACCACAAACAACTTTATATTGCTCTTAGCTGGGAGGGAACTTGAACCTCTATTCCAACCACTGAAGGCTAACATATCAGGATTTGTTTGTTTGGGGGTTTAACGTCGTACTCAAGGGTATTTCACTTATATGACGTGCCAGCCCAATGGGTGAAGGAAATCACCCGCGACACCACTGGCAAAAAACAAAAAAAAAGATGGAACACAGACACCACAAACAGATCATCTTCCTGTTCCCCTTTAGCTCTGAGAACACCAAGGCAACATGAATTTCCCTCAAACCGCCCACTAAAATATCAAGAATTGAGAAAACATTCGTATTTGGCTCAAAACATACTAAGGACTGAGCCAAAGCAGAGCTAGGTTAAGCTGGATACTTACACAGGAGTACTGTTTTCATGAAGATCCACCTCAGACTTAATTTTCCTCATGTTGGTTATCAAAGCAGGATTAGGACTCACGTTTTTGGGGGTACCTATTAAACCATAACAAACTTCATTGTACAATTATGATGGACTGTGCTACAGGGTATTTTCCATTTATATGCTTTCAGCAAATTAGTGTAAACCTGTCAACTGGTCTGTTTTATTAAGACTTATAGTAACTATCAAATTTATGTTGTGTCCAATCTTACTTACAATTCTCAAGTTAATAAAAAATGAACATTTGAAGATTAAATGAAGCAAACTGTCGTTACTTACATTACCGGTTGTCAGCTCAAACAAATTTTCTTTCTTTTGGGAATAAAAGCTTCAGGCAAATTCAGAATACATCATGATAACCAGCCATAAAGGATATAATGTTGTGGATTTACTCTATTACATCAAGGGTATGTCACTCTGATGCTAAAACGACCCAGCTCAAAAAATCCTGATAACATTAGCTTATCTCTCCTAACCATGTGGAGTAGAAGGAAAGCTAATAATTGTACTTACATGGCCTCGAGTTAGAATAAGTTGGTGTTCCTTGCTCAGAACTCAAGCCCTTTGCCTTTAACTTGGCTTCAATTTGAATCTTCTTTGCTTCATTGACTATCTTTTCCAATTCATCATAGTTTGGCTGCAAATAAAATCATAGATCTGAATGTTGGCATTAAGTGTGCATTTAAGAAAGACGGATAGAATGTGTTAAAGCAACGCTAAAAAAAGGTATTCAATTTATATGGCAGCTAAATGGCAATTTATTTACATGTGTAAGGTTTTCCACCAGCCACATTCATTGATTGGTGTTTTAACCATGCTTAAAGTTTTTAAAATAATATGACGGAGGGGTATTCAAACCGTAATTGACATCAGCATAACCAAGATGTGAAAAGTTTCCATAATATGGCAAAGATAATTTTCATCCAATGCTAAGTTAAGGCAGCATTGCTGCTCTTAAAACAAACTACCCTTAGCAAAGGGCCCCACAAGCCACACGCTCACAACAGTATGAAAATGTGAGTGAATAAGTAGAACTGTTAACTGGTCATTGTTTTCTTGATAGAAGTATTTTGAATTTCTAAAATCTGACTGAAGCAAAGATTAAAAAGAAAGGAAAAAAACTGAATGCCATACACACATTTTTACCAGTAAAATCCAAACAACTATTATAAACTCACCTTAGGTCTGGCATACAGTTTGAGAATTGACATGCAGATTTCCTGGAGTTCTTCCTCCCCAACACCAAATAGAGAATACCAGGGTGGAGAGTTTGGCAAGGGAATCTGAAAAACAAGATAGACTTATGTTAACAAATGTTATTTGCTTAAATGCCATTATTTGGTGGTGTTTTAAGCTGTACAAAACGATCGGCCGTTTCGTCGATGTTTAATATCGTACTAAACAGCATTTCTGCCCAATGATCACTTTCACATCGTACTCATGGGTGCTTCAATTATATGACAACGTATTTTCCATTTCACACTGCCTTATTATGGCGGAAAACCAGTAGGTGGCCTTGTAAGAAACCACCCCCATGATTGCTCGAGCTGCAATGTGTGACTTACTCATATACCTGATGGTACTTTGCATCAGGGTTAGGTAGAGCACACTCTACCACTAAGCCACAAGCCCTAATGATGAAGCAACTAACCAAACCAGTAACTACCCTTTACTTTTTGGTGGATTCTCATATATTTTTTAAATTGGTTTAGACTGACGGAGTCAACATTTAGATCAAGTTTTAATGCTTGTATATATATTTTTTTTTATGGAGGAGAAAGACAATTGTACTGGCCTCTAATAAGATTTATAGTGTTTGCATATGTTAACCTACTGTAGCTGGGTGAGTCACCGATGTAACAAACAAATGATTGTTTTTGTTTGTTTGATTAGTGTTTAACGTCGTACTCAAGGGTATTTCACTAATATGACGACCAATTGTCCACTTCACACAGACTTATTACAATTGAAAACTGGGAGGAAACCTTGTAAAAACCACCCCCGCAATTGCTGGAGCAACAACATGTGACTCGCTCATATACCTGATGGTCGAAAAGCGGACTCGAACCCGTTAACCTTAAATAGAAGCATGCTTAGTTCCAGAAGCGCACTCGCTACCACTGAGCCACGGGCCCAAATAAGTGAATATGGAAATATATCTGCATGTACAACAAAATAAGAGCACTTTAATATTTTGAGAGTTTCTCACCTGAAGTTGTCTGGCAGCTAGATATATACACGCACATCCGATAGTCTCTGGTTGAAACTGGACAAACACATTAGTTCGGAAACTGTCATTCATGTAATTCCTGTAGATTCAAAACATTTTCACTTTAAACTGTTGAACTTTCAGTATCTTGGCCTCACAAAGCAAAATCATTCAACACAAAGCTTTTATCTGAAAATCTCTTCTGGATATCAACTGATTGCCCTAAGCCTGATGTTATCTGTAAAGCTTGAAATACTCGTCATGCAATGCATGAACAGCTTTTAATATGAATTTATCTTGCTTATTTAAAAGCTTTTTGTTAAATCGATTGCTTTGCCAGATTTAAATACTTCAAAACCATGATTTGATGTAAAATTATATGATAATGCAAGTATTTCGTAAGATATATAAATATATATAAATATATATAAAAAGAAAAACAATCAGGCACAAGTTAGAACTTCTCATGAAACTGGTAAAATAATACAAGGCTATCAGATGGGCTATCAAATTAAATTTACTTTAATAAAATCAGAAGGAATATTTATTGGATTAGGGTTACAATTTTAAAATAAGTTGACCAAATTTGGAATTTTTTTTAGCCCATGGCAATGAGTGACCGATTCATGCCCAATAAAAAAATGCCAGATTCATGATAATTATAACAAAATTATCCAGGACTCCATGACATTTACTTAAGTGTTATCTTCAACAAACCCCTTAATAAATTTCTGTTTAATTATCTCTTACCATTTAAATTGAAGAACTGTCAATACACCTTACCACACAAAACAATCCCATTTTACGGGGCTCGCTGCTAACTCCACAGATAAAGCAATACAAATGTTGACCTCTCACCCACTCATTGTCCTATTTTTGCCAACAACCCACACCTATGGCCTGCCATGAAAACCATCACTTTCAAAAAAGAAGATTATTAAACAGCTCCAAAACATGTGCAGGAAATGAAAGTTCTCAATAGAGTTTTTATACTTTTAGAGTCAGAATAAGTTTTAGCTTTATCCAGTTAACAGAGACTTGGTTCTTTATTAACAAATAACAAGTACACTATATCTGGAGGTAGCAGTTTAAAATGTTGTTGTTGGACAGAAAGATGACTTGGGTTCTGTCACAGGAGATTTCCTCGTTCCATTGGTTCCATCTTGTGGCATGGATGATAGACGAGCAGTTGAGAAGTATAGAGAATGGATTGGTTGACGTCAGAAGACTTTTTACACCTAGTTGGAGGAAGGCTCATGTCCGGAGGGCACACAGGGGGGTTGTGAGGCACACAGTTGAATCAAGACGGTGAAGGGGGGTGTCCCTGCCGTTCTAATGGGTGGTGCAATTCAACACTTCTACCCACCTAGCTGGGGTAGCAAAAGGAAAATTGTAAAATTACTACATGGTCCAGAAACACAAAATACAATAAAATCTTTAAAAATTGCTTCTCTAAATATCAGAGTCCTGGATATTTTGTAATCTAAATACTTATGCCTGACTTACCTTATTAAACGCATGTACAGCAATATAACAGTTTGACATATACAGCTGAAATTTTTTTACAGTATCATATCGTACAATTGCTGAAATAAAATAGTTTGAATTGAAGTGTGCAACAAGATGAGGAAATACCTACCAAGCAGTTTGGACAAGTCTTCGGTTTTTCTCACATTCCAACACTTGTAGAAACATTACAATACTCTGCAAGGAGACAAATGACACATCTTTAGAAAAGCTTGATTATCCAAATAAATTGGCCAATTAAAACTATTTACTATTATTTAAGAAGTTACACTTTATGACTGAAAAACCTTTATTTTTTAATTAAAACTAATGGGTGAATTTTTTTTCCTCTAAAACAATAACCAAGATACAAAACGGCATTGAACATGGCATCAATACATTTCTTTAAAGCATTATAGATACACACAGACCATGTGCTCCAATATCACCCAGCATAACAAACTTAAACAGTGATGTTTTCCTTGCTTGCTTGGGTTTGTTTGTTTGGTGTTTAACTTCGTACTCAAGGGTATTTAACTTATATTTGGACGGACAAAAATACAGAACATCACAAACAAATCTGCTTCCCGTTACCCTTTAGCTCTGATAACACCGGGGCAACCTCTTTTCTCGTCTCTTACGATCCACTGAGGAAGTGGAGAGAGTATTCTGCACGGCAATGGACCACCCACTCCCTCACGGTGCTTGGTTGGGGCTAAACACCTTACACAGGGTTATCTCACTTATAGGAGAAGGCGCCACATTGTGCGACTCACATTTGCATTACATTTTGACATTGAAGGAAGATCAGTACACTGTCCCACTACCCACCAAACCACAGCAACAGACCTTGTCCATAGCTGGTATAAAGACTCACCTTGTGTGGGTGTTGTACATGAACACAGAAGCCCAGTTCTTTGAGGATTCGCCGCTCTGCCTTAATGACCTGGTTTTTTAAGTTGATATAATGCTGATCCAATATGAGAGGTTGTATTGTTCTACAATCACACATTAATAACATGTCTATTTTGTGAAAACAAATAAACTTTATACAAATACAATTTCAGCAACATAACATTACAAAATCTGCTGGTTTGCACAACACCTAATCTGTCTGCTCGTTTTACTTTCACCAAACAATGATAAAACCCATCAACCTTTCAACTTCGAAACCAAACCTCTTAACTTCAGGAAAACCAAATGCATTTATGCATACAGTCCTGCAATTAGAAACACAATCTTAAACATTACAGATTTTACAGAAAAAGTTAAAACAAAGATTGTAGTTCTAGGCGAACAATAATTATAGTAAGTAAACTATAGTGAGGTTCTCATAAGAGTAAAAGTTGTTAGGGTTAAGAGTAGAAAACCGTACTCTCCCCTTACAACAACTTAACCAAACTGGCAACACACCCATACAAACACTTTCCCGAACAATTTGACACACAAAAACAACTCAAACTTTCATAATATGGACAGATCATATGAATATAAGGTAGTTTAATAAAAATTAACAAGTAAAATAAAAAAAGGGTGAATAACAAAAGATATGTGAGAAAAGTTAAAGAACCAAACTGTTAGTCCAAGCTACCTACTTGTACTTGTTCCAAAGATCTCAAATATATATTTTTAGTACATATTTTGAAGAGAGATGATTGTTTTTAATAATAAACTAATCAATGTTCCACATCCTAAGACTGTAAAGTAGCGCCACATGTAACAGCCATATAGGAAAAGAAAATCAAGGCCAACAACACGATATAGTAGGGTTGCCATAAGCTACATTAGCACATTGAGACAAGCTCCCATCTGCATATTGGCATCAAAACATGGTTTCATATTAATTTTGCTGTGAAAGTCTTTGAGAACCCTTGTATTTATTCATATATGCCAAAAAGTTTCATATTTTTTAGGTACATGTATGCTATGCATGAAAGAAAATTGTATTCCCAAATTTCACAGCAGCTATCACACAGTAATAATGACTTAACAGCGAAAACCATTTTGTGGAATTTTAATGCTTTTCTTCAGCATAATGGGTGGAAACCACCTAAGATTGCATGTTGACCAAAAGTTTCAACTTCAAGGATAATATCCCAACAAGCTGAACTAAAAAAACAGTAGTGGTTGTTTTTTTACCTATTTATACTGTATTATGAGACCACATAAAAACAATTAGTGTTACAATGGACTAGTCAACATAAACTGGACAATAGATCATGGGGAGAGGGGAAATTAAATCAAGGTAAGGCAGTGCAATAGCCTCTGAATGAGACAGCAAGAGATGGACTACTCTTATCTTTGTTGACTTATTAAAGTAGAAATTTTTATTAGGTCCCTCAGGATTTTAAATATTTCAAATAATTCCTGCATGGTGGCTTTTGTCTAATCTGTCTAGTATTGGAAAATTTGGACAGGTAGTTGACCGTCTGAACATGCAATGTCAACTAAGGGTGTAATGATTATGTTGTAGTTTGCCTCAAGGTCAAATGATTTTTGTTCAGGCTATTTCAAATGTTGAAAAAAATCAAATGAAAACGAAAAAAGAATCTCCCCGAAAAGTAACTGGCACTCAAAAACTTCATAGATTGATTAGTGATGAAAAATGTAGTGAGTTAACTGTCAATGTATATTTACTATTTATTATTTACTAGATATGCAATTTATGTTTACTTTTAAGGAAACTTTGTAAATAAAAAGTGTGACAATCTTCAAAGTCGCTGATGCAAAAGATCTAAATTGTATCAGCAGCCATTCATCCATAACAGCATCATTTATTCAGCTCTAGTTGTCCAACTTCCTTTACTCCACAGTTAAGTGCGTTTAATTAATGATATCTATCAATTTTGTGCTTTTATTTTCTCAGTTCTCTATATCAACGGTGGCAATACGAGAGATCTGACATTGTTGCAGAAATGGGATCTTCCCAGACTTCATCTTTCCTTTGTTTAACTTGATAGAACAGGTTTACCCAAACTCTTTTTCAGTTTATCAAAGGCATCGAAAAAACTTGATGGCTCTATCAGTAGTTATATAGCTTTTACCAAAAGGATTTGGATTAACATACATGTGGATATTAGTATTTTGTTAAACAACATAACTTTTCATTTTCATAGAGCAATTTGACATAGCAGACCAGTCACAACCAAGGGCTAAGGCATAGGGGTGTCCACTTGTCCAAATGGACAAGCGAACTGCCTCATTTGGACACCCTGTTTTAAGAAACTTTAACATGCATGAGATATGGAACACCCAGTTAAATGATTTTGTTTGTTTGATTGGTGTTTAACGCTGAACTTAAGGGTATTTCACTTATATGACAGATTGTCCACTTCACTCTGTACACAGCCTTATTACGCTGGAAAACCGGGCAGAAAACTTGTAACCCCCCACTCTTGCCCTGTGATTGCCAGAGCAACCACATGTGACTTGCTCATATACCTGATGGTCGAAAGGTGGACTCGAACCCATGAACAGTAAATCGAAGCATGTTGTTCAGTTCAGGAAGCGCACTCAAAATGACTATTTTGGTCCCCATACTTTTGATTTCTGGCTAAGCCCCAGGTCATAGTTCTACAACTATATGGTTGTGGTTCATGAAATATGGTTCAATACACTGAACAATAAATTGATTGGTGTTTTTACCTGTGCTTAAGGGTATTTTGCCTAAATGACGCAGTGTATTCCAACAATAATTGGCACTAGCACAACCAAGATGTGAAAAAATTTCAATAATATTGGAAAGTCAATTTTCCTCCAGTACCAAGTAAAGACAGCAGCATTGCCACTCAAAACAAATTGCCCTTAGCCAGAGGGAAAGAAAGATAGAACACTGACATGCTTGTGACTGTTCTACCATTTAGAGATCATGTGGGCAGACTGTCTAGTGACGTAACAATCCTTTCATTTAATTCCCACAATTTAAAATTCTGTTTTTCTTTGCATGTCATGCTTCTTATCCCATAACCTGAATTGTCTATGGTCATGTTTCTTAACAGTCTTCCCTGACCAGCTGGATGTCAATTTCCACAAACCATTTGATTGACCTATGATTTTTTTAATCAGGAACATCTTCCAACAGTACAAGATTTCTCCCTTTTGATAATAACATCTCAACGGCGATCAGAGAAATGAATTGTGCAATGTAAACAGTTTCTTTTCAGGTAAAGACAGCTGATGTGTTTTTCTAGTGGCTCAGTGAGATTTCTTTCTGCTTTGAGTGACAGCATTTCGCACAACCCCTGTGACTAATTGGTCACAACGGCTCACAAAATGTCCTGCCCAAAGTATTGCCACCAACCCATCACTCGTCATGTAAACAATTATGTTGGTAAGAAAAAAAGTGGGCAAATTTATAAAAGCTTATTTCTTAATTATCAGCATGCCCACTTTGAATGGTGGAGTGTGACAATATATGGCGTTAATGAGCTGTGCTGGGGCATCTGCTGGTACCACTTCCCCTAAACACAAACTGTTGTTGGGGAGACTGTGGTTTAGCTAGCTTGTATGCAAATTAGGAAACTGTATAGGTTCTGATCTTCATTTTTACCTGATCAGTATAGGAGATATATTTATATCTAAAAATGATGCCAGTTCACTAGAAAATTGTGTATCTGATCTGAAAATTACACCATACAACAACTAAGCATCTCTCGATTACTATTTATCCTATATTATATTCATCTATTGATGTGACTACTCAAATATGCTATTAGATGAAAGAAAAAAAACCCTACTGTTTAATAGGGGTTAACAATGTACATAATGGTATTAATATGACAACGGATTGTCCACTTCACTGTTTGAATTTAAATAGGTGGAAAAACCTCATAAAAATGGCTTCCTTGTTTGCTCAAGCCACATTTGGCATCACCATTACATACCCAGTATAAGTATCTAGTGATGTCGCTATTGAGGTATTTACACCTTTAGACCAATTCTCACATATTTTGTTGGCAGTTGTAGATATCTATCCTGAATTCTTTCTCACTGTGGTGATCCTGTACACTTAATGTGTTGAAAGACACCTATGGAATCCAGGTGTGGAAAGTAACTGTATATTGATCAGGTCAGCTGGGCCTGCATCGGTTTAAAAGTTGCAGGCCTGAAAGCAATTTTACATGCCTTTCGGGTCTACATGTTCCAAATCTACAGGCCAAACATATCGTATCATCATCCAACAGGAATTATAAAGACAGCATTTGTCAAATCACACAGGACTTCATTTACACACATCAAGTGTTCTATTTGCTTGGCTCCAGTAGAACTTTTCAGTTTGGATCAGTTAAGTATATTAGGTCCAACCGATAAGGTTCACACATATGGTCATAAAATCTACCTGCCAGTCAGGCCTTCAGGTCTGGAAACATACTGGCCCAACACAAAAAAAAACTATCAGGTTTTGACGAGCAACCTGCTTAATTTCCACCCCTGGACATCCTTGGACTGTGATTTCGCTTAATAAATGGAGTAGATCACATCTTGACAGAAAGCAGGGTTTCAAAGTTCTTCCCAATTGTACACAGAATATACAAGATACATTAAAAGAGCATATTATGGATCCTGTGTTTATCACACAGAAAATAAAATGTTATCCAAAGTTAGTGTACTTTAATAAATTGTAGTTTTTCAAAAGTATAAACAGTATAAGTATAAACATTATAAGTATACACAGGAGATAAGTTCAACATGATTAAAAATTCAAAAAAATGTTTGTACCAAACCACTTCAGAAATTTATTTACTTGATATTTAGTAAATGAAAATAAGGTTTTACACCAAATTTTACACTTGATAGGTAGTACCTGATAATTCTGCCATGCTTCTTATTTCGACAAGTTGAAAGGTTGATGAGATCATATGTAGTGAACAGACAAATGGAGGCTTTTTCTTAAATAGAGTACCATGTTACCATACAAACCATTTGATCCAGGTGGAGGGTTTACGGACGGAGACCCCTTCAGGGGTGGACAATCAAGTCCACGCCAGACAGAGGGGGGATCGTCTCTCGATAAACTCCCAGAGGCAAGCTGTGCAAACCAGCAGAAAAAAAGAAAGATATTGTGTTAAACAGTGTCTTTTATACAAATAGCTCCAACCCATAATTACTATACAGGAAAAACTTCCTACTTTACCCACCCATATATGTCAATTTACATCTATTGTATGGATTGATAAAAAAACAAATACAAATTTTGAATAAAATAAGTATGAGAAAATCCAAAATCGATGCTTCAATTGAAAGAAACCAAGGGCTGGTATAAATAACCAAATACATCATAACAAAACCAAATAATGAGACGTTTTGTACAAGTAACAGGGTGTCCAAAGGATGGGTGGACACCCTTTTGCCTTAGACCTTGTTCATAATTCTGAGTTCCACAGAAGTGTGCCATACAATATATACAAACCAACACTAAGGCTAAGTTAGATTCTAATAAAACACAGGACTGTATTTAACAGAATAGATTCAAATAGCAACTGTCCCCTGAAAAGAAATTCAATTTTATCAAGATAATGACAGTTTCATAAAAAAGGACTTTTACTAAATTAACACTTAACCACACAAAATCCATTAAAAAAAATCAAATTAAAAAAAACAGGTTCCAAAAAATAATGATGATACTTACTTTCCATTTCGTACTTGTTTAACATGGTGGAATACATTGATCACATCTCTTATACGCCTGGGGGCTTCTTCAATCTTAGAGGCTAAGTTCACACAAGCCATGGCCAAAACCTGAAAAAGTAGCAGTCCAAAAACATTGAAAAACAGAACACTCTCTCTTGAAATTCCACCTTAACTGCTCAATTGACCTGGAATAAATGTTTTTCGTAGATTTTAAATTCGTATAAGGTTAAGTTTGAACTAAGAGCATCAATCATCACAATTTAAAATTAAAAAAATTCTCACCTCCATGTTGTGTTTCACAAATGACTTCGAATAGTAAAATCTCTGATAGACAACTTGTCCAGTGGCCATCGCTACCTGTGAATATAAACAATCCAAAGAAAGTAGCAAAGTGAAAATGATGCACAAATACCCAAATTAAAGATGTTTACACGAGACCGTTACAGAAAAATTACCAAATTTGATATGTAAAACTAAATTTGTTATTGATAAGAATTCCAAAATGGCGACTAACCTGTGGAAGTTTGAGCAAAATACCAGCTGTCTGTATTAACTCGCATCCTAGAATCCGCAAATCTGTTTCCGTATCTAAATCAAGTCCATCTTGAAGCGAAGGTGTCGGTGATAATTTATCAGGGGGAATCAAAACATTGTCTAAAGTTAGAATGACCTTACTAAAATCGCGTTCGAGAGTTGGTCCGTCTTTCACCTCCGCCATCATTGTACGTTTTGAACACGATTAGCCTGAGCACATTCATACGCCTAAGGACATCCGGTTGCGAAAAATAAAAGTTAAGACTTTTCCATTTCTTTCGAAAGCAAATAACAAATGATTACTCATTTATCAAAAAGGTCTTAATCTAGATATATTTCAGCCAAATTCACAGTTGGAATAGACATTTTAATTTGCATTATTTTACATATCGTAGTCATTTAGAGGTAATTTGGTAAAAAATAGTTCTACAGCGATGACGACATTTGTAAGATCAATGACGTCACACCGATACACTCATTTTGATGTTGACTCCTCGAGTCGAAGGACCTTGCGATTAGTGGACCAAAACAACGCAGAAAACAAACTAGAAATTTAAGTTGAAGAACTATTTCAAATTTCCAATTAAATCCGTTGTGAGTGCATGAAAAAAAAGCACTACTGGACAATAATTGAATAGCATTAGTGTGTGGTGTACAACAACAACTTGGTTAAAACACATTGGAGATGTAGTCATGCCGTGCAAGACCAGTTCGAGATGTATATGAATTTTAATTGAATTTTAAATTGTCAATTATAAGCAATAACTTGTTCACGCATAAGGCAATTGCAAATATGCTTTGGAAATGGATGCAATGTTATTTTTTTATTGTTACATTACTTAGTCAGATTCGCATTGGAGAAGCCAAAGCAATTAATAGAACGGCAGAAGACTTAGAAGAAAAAATACAGAAAAACAAAATATTAGCTCGATGGATTATGGAAAAGGAGACCGATCTAAAGTTGAACATTGACAAATTAAAACCAGCTGAACATTTAGAGGCTGTCAGAATGGAACAGGACGGGAAGTTGAACAGCGATTATCAACGAGAGATATTTCTTGGAAATCATGAACATGATTTGGACACAGAAGCCGAAATAATAATCAAGGATGTTTTTACAAAGTAAGAATTTTAATGAGTTTACCTGTTCTAATTTCTTGTTGTCATGAAGATTTAGGTGGTTTATATAAAGCTAATTAAATTTAAAGCGTGTTAAGGGTAGAAATATGCAAACACTTTCCATTAATAGGACAAATTACTAGGGCTCGTTTCAGAAAGCGACCTCAGCTTACGTTAAACGTAACTGTCATGGTAAACACTATGTTTTCAACACTAATTGTCATGGCAATTATGTTTTGCGTAAGTTGAGGTCGCTTGGTGAAAACGGGGCCCTGGTATTTAGTCGTTACTCACTGTCTTGAAAAAATACTCACAAACATATTCTGATTGAATCTTTATGTGGCACATAGAAGTCGGAAGTACATGTAAGCTGGAAAGACTTGGTATGGATAACAACTCCATATTTTATTGGACACTACTTTTCTTTCTCCAGCACATCTGAATTATGATACTTGAAAACTATCCCTGGAATGAGATAAAAATTCAAACAAAGTGTCCAATAAAATAAGAAAATGTCCATACCATGTCTCAATGTTATACATGCTCTGGTCATTTTTGTGCAATGGCTTATAAATAAAAGCATGCGGTTAATAGCCAATCTCTTGAGCACACACAGACAGCATCATATTATCAATCAATCTTGTCTGTTGTATTTCTGTTCATCATATGACTGGGTGATCATTACTGATGCCAAACTGGTGAAATAAAATAATAAAACTCTGAGTAGAGCCTGCAAAGAATTGAATACACAACTATTTTCATACTGTCAGACTCACTTATTAAATAATTAAATTTAATACTTATTTTGTGTTTGACCAAACAGAGCAGATGTGGACATGGACAGGCTTTTGTCACAAAGTGAGATTGAAGATTGGATTGGGCTCAAAATCGCCGAACATTTGGATGAAGCCGAGGGTGTCAATTCTAGGATATTTAATCTCTTAGATTTAGATCATGATGGTAAGTGTCAGACTTAAACACAAGTCAATCTTCTTAAAAGGAAGACTATCAGGAATGTAAGTGTCACAATCCAGCAGTCGTGGGGTGGTTTTAACAAGGTTTCCTGTCAGTTTTCCAGTGTATTTATGTTAGGAACCCTGTGAAAAGGACAACCCCTTGTCATATACATGTACATTAAACACCCTTGATGACTAAATTAAACCGCGAGCAAACAAAAATTTCCTTTAAAACAAAACTATCACGAATATGAGTGAGTCACATGATGTGGCCTCAGCGATCACAGAGGTGGTTTTTATGAGGCTTCCTGACTTTCCTCTTAGTTTTCCACCGTATTAAAGCAAGGAACCATGTCAAGGAGACAGTCCTTTGTTGTATACAGGAAATATCAAACAAATCTTTTAGACAACTAGTTACTGTCAAACAGGCCATCAATAACAGTTCCTCGTCATTATCAAATTATTCCTTTACATAGCCCTCTGGCTAAGGGCAGTTTGTTTGAGGATTGGCAATGCTGTACATATCACTGAGGATAATTACCTTTTGAACATCATGGAAATGCTTCTCATTTTGGTTGGCTAGTGTCAAATATTGTAGGAATACACCATCATCATATAAATGAAATACCCTTAAGCACAGCCTAAAACACCAATCAATTAATTAAACCTATTTCTCAATTATTCTGTGGTTACCTCCCTTGAAAACAGCAAATTGGCTTTGTAACCAACTATTGTCATTTAGATATTTAATGATGGGATAAACCTCAACCATCCCATGCATCTAAGAGTTTTTGGACAATTGAATGTTGTGAACTGTGATGAGTTAATATAATGTATAAGAGGTGCTTATTTCCATACCCATATGAAATAATATTTTGCCTATACATTGATGTTTGCTTTCACTGATCGGAATTTATATTAAGACTAAATCACAATACTATGTGACAATGTTACATTATTCTTGTATGTTTTGATATCAAAATATTATTGTAATAGGTATTAGGACTGTAATTTAATAAATATTACTGGGGTCAGCATTCAGCACTCACACAGAGTCGTGATGAATTTTGGGTTTGCTATTTTTAAAAAAATTGATTGATTGGTGTTTTATGCCATGGTTACGGGTATTTCATGTATATGACGTCAGTGTATTGCAACACTGATTGGCACTAGCAAAACTAACATGTGAAGCATTTCCATAATGTTAGAAAGTTAGTTTCCTTCAATGCATTCATTGTTACTCTTGAAACAAACTGCCCTTAGCGGGAAGTTTAATATAGCCCACTGGTTAAGGACAGTTTATTGCAAGCATTGTCACACTGTCTTTAAGGATGGATAACTGTTTTTGGGGGCTAGTTCTCTCTTTGTAGCTGTTCTCCTAAAATTAATTATCATATTAGGAGTTTCTGCATTACAGGATGAATTTATTTTAAAAAGTGAGCCAAATTTAAAATATTGTGATACCCTTGACTAGATTTTTATGTCAGTAATAAGTAATAAGCATGTTGAATTTCACGGGTGTAGCTCAAAGGGTTTCCATTAAAACAGGGTTGAAAAATTAAATTTTGACAGAAAATGAATTGCTACAAATTGTCCAAAACCCATTAATATGTATGTACCCTAGCAAAGAATTGAATAAAAAATATTCAAACTTAAGATTGAATAAAATTTTAATGGGAATTTTGGTAGAGCTTTCTAACAAAATGCAGGACAAAAAAGATAATGTTTTTATAAACAAATAAAACAAGCAATTAAAAAAGCCAAATCCTCAAAGGGGTAGACCATTCTTAACATGCCTTCAGGTTTAAGGTGAGGGATTTGTGTTATAGCGTAGGACAGCAGATGTCAAATCAGAAGGCCTGCTTTAAGGATTCTACCGCCATTCAGGGGTAAAATTTTGCCTTTTAATTTTTTTTTGCCCTTCAAATTGTGAAATGCGTGCTTCAAAGATTATGTATATCGAAAGGCGGAAGGGATTAACAAGATTATTTCACCTCGACTGACTACCTGCTGACTATTACCACAAACCAATTAGCGATAGGTCCACAGATCAATTGCATGACGGTTGGAACTTGGAGATTTCTATTTGAACTGAATAGTAGACATGGAGAACAAATGATTGTGGGTGGTAAAACCCACATTTATACAGACTACTCACGCCCCCAGTATGACTCCTACTGATAGTCATTAACAAAGTGTAAACAAATCTGCGATGAACAGTGTGAAGTTGACATTCTGCATCATATAAGGGAAGTAACCTTGTATATGACGTAAAAACCCCTATCAATCAAAGAAACAAACTGGTACAGTATATCGTCATCACGTAAGTCAAATACTATTGAGCATGACATAAACAAAGAAAGCAATAGATTAACCATTAATGTGAAGGCATCCTTTTTTAAAAGCTCATTGTTCCATATTTTAGGGTTCATCAGCTGGACAGAATATCTCAAACAGTTCCTGTTAGTCCACGGCCATGACAGTGAGAAAGCTGAGAAACATATCCTGGGGAAACAACACATACAGCTGGATCAGACAGGTACTATTCTAGTCTACCCTATAACTTCTATAAGTTGGGACACACCATTTTGGGACAGTCCAAAGAAATAGCATGTAAGACCCCCTGTGGTAAGGCCTATTTCTCTGTCCCAACTGCTAGAAGTTATAAGGTACGTTAAGATTCTGTAGTAAAACTATTATCATTGTTATTAACAACAGTGTGTACCCAACACACAGTCTTTTCTTACCACTGGGGGGATATTTATTCTCCTGCAGAACAAAAAAAATCTCTGAATGGTTGATAGACCGGTACTATTCTGGCTTCCGCTTAATAGAATTATTATCATTATTTTTAAAGGTAGTGTGTACGAAATCTAAGACACACAGTGTGTTACCACTGGGGGAATATCAATTTTCCAGCACAACAAAAAATTCATCTTTTGGTTGATATCTCTTTTGCTCACCCTCAGAATTAGGGCAGTGTGAATCCAACATAGACACACAGTCTTTTCTTACCATTGGAGGAATATCTATTCTCCTGCAGAACAAAAAAAATTTCTGTATGGTTGATAGACAGGTACTATTCTGGCTTCCGCTAAATAAATTTTTTATCATTATCATTAAAGGCGGTGTGTACGAAATCTAAGACACACAGTGTGTTACCACTGGGGGAATATCAATTTTCCAGCACAACAAAAAATTCATC
>JARFOD010097973.1:0-16884 GCA_031763545.1 Mopalia muscosa
TAAAAATTCTTATAGCAGGCTAGGAAAAATGATTTTGATTTAAAAATATTGAATTTAAGTCCCCCCCCCCCCTCTATCTTGCTGTACTTAGGGTGGTTTCCTTCACCAATTCAGCTGGCTTGCTGTCATATGACTTAAATTACCTTAAGTGGGATGTTAAACCTAAAATATTGATTTAAAATGATGTTTCCTCTCAGTTTTCCACCATAATTAGACAAGGAACTGTGTGACGTGGACAATCTATCGTCATATACATGAAATACCCTTGAGTATGACATTAAACTCCAATCAAACAAACAAACTCAATATATCGGCTTAGAAAAACAATTTTGCTCCATATCGACCAGAGATCCAGCAAGACTTTAAGTCAAGGTTACTTCCGCTTCCCAAAATCAATAAAATAACTACCTTATACCTTCTAGCAGTAGAAATCGGCGTTACTACAGTGGGTCTTACGCGTTATTTATGTGGACTGTCCCAAAATAAGAATGTCTTAACTTCTAGTATTTATGGACAAAGGTCCAGATGTTAATTTCCATAATCTTATCAGGTTTAAAGATAGACAATATGCTGGTTGAAGAGATAATACATTTTTGTACTGTCATTTCACTTAACTGTGTTAAATCTGTATGTTAATAGTTAACGTAAACTCAGAAAAAATGTTCAAGCTGCATAGACTAACCATCGCAAAAGTTTGACCCAATGTTTTTGTCCAATCATAATGGTGATGCTAGTCCCAGTTTAATTGAGGTAATACTTTTAATGATAATTGTTAAAGATATTTACTCAGTCCATCTCACTGGGTATTACAGTTCTAATATTTAGAAAATTGGTTAAATGATAGACTACTCATAACAACAAATCCAAGAGAATAAAGTTTGTTTATATCCATAAGATGCATGTATATGCACATGTCTTGAACTGCAATAAGACCATTTGATACAGATATTTTATTGTTTTGTATTATAATATCATGCATAATATATTTGTTTTTGTTTCTGGGCTACATACAGGTATATTAGATCAAGTTAAATTCCCAGACCAAAAAATTAAAGTTATGTTCCCTGTTTTATGCTCTGTGTGATTTCAGCTGAGCTTAAGGGACAGTTGAATGAACTTAACCAGGAAAGGATCAAAGTTGTAGGTGAAAAGGAGGAATTGATGTCTCATCTTAGATCATTCGAAGAAGAAAGAGTTAAAATGAGCCAAGTTATTACTGATCAACAAGCTAAACTAGATGAGGTAATTAATACATAAATAACTTTCTTAATGCAGGTGGCTGGAGAGAGATTCAATTTACCCTGGTACCCTCAGATCTAAAGGGGAACAGGAAGCCGATCTGTTTGTCTTTTCTGTATTGGATCCTGATTTGTCCCCTATTGTCTTTGTTTGTTGTCAGTGGTGTTGAGGGTGGTTTCCTTCACCCCTCGGGCTGGCACTTCGTCATATAAGTGAAATTCCCTCGAGTCGACGTTATACCCCAAACAAACAATACTTTGGAAATAGATAATCCACTGTACAAAGTCACACGGTTTATACAGGTAGTTTTCAATTTCTGTACAAATTGACACGATTCATACATATAGTTTTTAATTTCTGTTCAAATTCACATGGTTTATACATGTAGTATTAATTTCTGTACAAATTGACACGGTTTATACATGTAGTTTTTAATTTCTGTACAAATTGACACGGTTTATACATGTAGTTTTTAATTTCTGTACAAATTGACACGGTTTATACATGAATTTTTTTTATTTCCGTACAAATTGACACGGTGTATACATGTAGTTTTTAATTTCTGTACAAATTGACATGGTTTATACATGTAGATTTTTATTTTCTTTACAATTAATAACTTTGTTTTGTTATCTGTCTAAAACAAATATTGTGACGCTGACAATTTGTATTGTGTCCTTGGTTGCCCCATCTTGCCTTTGTTTGTTGCCAGCAGCGTAGAGGGTGGTTTCTTTCACCAATTAGACTGGCACACCATTATTGGAGTGAAATTAACCTTAAGTATACAGTGTTAAACCCCAATCAAAAGAAGATCCATGTGATTTAGAACATAAAGCTTGAGCCAAGTTTTTGCGAGCAAATTTCCTCCAATTGTAAGAATTGTAACTTTATACATATTTCTGAAATGGCATATTTGATGCCATTCAATATGGCCTGACACTAGTGTTTAGTTTAACTTTTAAATAGATCAATTCTTAGTGAAAGATTCAAAATGATGACAGAAACAACCTTGGATCCTCAATCTCCTAATCAGTCAATATTATTTTTTGCAGAACCAAGTTCAATTTGACAAAGAACAAACACAGTTAGTGGCCACACTTCAAGAGGACCTGTCCACAGCACTGGCCAGGCTGCAGGATGCTAGACAGAAAATGACACAAGAAGAAACCACTAGCGCAAGTCTGGAGATCAGATTAGCTCAGATGGAAGCCAACAAAGTCACTTCCGATGAAGACATTGTAAGCTACTCATTAAATAGAGGGAGTAGTCCAGCAATCTCTTACATTCAGAAGGGTCAATGTGATTTTTTTGTTAATATCTGATAAAAGCAAGACAGATATCTGGAAAACGTTTTAATTAAACTTCCTTTTGACCGCAGAGCCGAGGGGCCACATGAAGCTAATCTGTTTGATGTTGTTTTTGTATAAATTCCTGTGATTGTCCTGTCTTGTCTTTGTTAGTCGCGAGTGCATTGAGTATGCCTCGTTACCATTATGTTTTGTTCATGGGATTGAGTCTGTCTGTCGACCATCTGGTATATGAGTGAATCGCAAGATGTGGATCTGGCAATTGCCGGTGTGTTTTTAATTAGGGGAGGAATAGTGTGAAGTGGGCGATCCATTTAATATAAGTGAAATATTTTTGAGTACTACGTTAAACCACAATCAAGAAAAACAAACAAAAAAACATAAAGTTTTATTATCAATGGTTTTAAGTTAAAAATTTAAACAAAACTAATTGTCAAATGAGTTACAATTCACCCCCAGTACACATGACAATAATCCAATTGAATCATCGTCTTTTACATGCACTTTTGGGGATTTGGCAGGCCATATACCTCAGACCTAATATTCCGTTAGTTGAAATGAGACAGCAAACCTGTAAAAGATAAATTATCACTCACCTGTTTTGAGAGGATTTTTTTAGCTTTAGTAGTTAAAAAGTTGTAGTATGTGCATAACTCATTGCTTGGTCAAAAAGACTTTAATTCCATTTTTTCCAATTAATGAAACAAGTATTTCCTTCAAAACTGGAATACATCACAATTTAACTTTGTTTTGCTAGGTCACATTGAGTGAGGAATTAGCTGAAAGCCAAAAAACTCTTTCTTCATTGGAGGTAAAGTTGTCTGAGACTCAAGCTAATCTGATGCAGCTTCAGGAGGACAAGGTCACTTTGGAGGTCAAGGCTGTAGAGTTAGAGGAACAGAAAGAAGGTGAGTCCCCCAGACTATGTTGAACTTCACAATTAGGTGCATCTGTAAAATTGTAATTCACATGATATACGCTGAGTACTATAGCATGAATACTTGCTGTCATATATATTTTTTTCCCCTCATAGAATACATCAATTGTTGCTTGTGGTTCGCTGTCACATCTTAATGAGTTAAGACATTTAGATTAAGAAACTCTTATACTTATGTGAATATTTCTCTTTTGGTATCAGAACAATCTAGCTAGTTTCCTTGCTCTGTGGTGTACTGTCAATTCTGCACTATTTGTCTTATTGCACCAAAAATTGTGTCCTGTGGTATTTGTGACATCGACGTTGATTTTTGTTTGCTATGGCACATAAAGACTGTTGTATAAGGGAAATGACCTAATTTGTGGCGTAAAATGCCAAACAAGCAAGAAAACAATGACACACTCTTCGTTTTTGTGATGGTACAGAACATATATACATATAATTTTGATTTCTTAGGAATTGAAAAGGAGAGAACTGACCTGTTACAAGAGATAGAGACACTGAAAATGAAAGTGGAATATGAAATGCAGCCCAACATTGCCTTTGAAGAAGAGAACAAAGCCCTCCAATCTAAGGTAACTGAAAGATAACTGCATCCATTTTGGTTGATTGGGAATTTTTTGTCTACATCTACATCTGCTTTGAGATGATTTGTCCAAATGAAGAAGGTTGTTTTTTCCTTGAATAAGGGATTAGTTTTAATGGGATTCAGTTATCTTGAGCTGGATAGAGTATTAGGCTGTAGTATCCACTGAAAGACTTGGCATGTAAGTTAACTTCTCGTTTTTTAAGTCTCTACAGAACAGGTTTCTAATCTTCTTTTTTTGACATATTTATTATTAAACTCCGATGTTATTTGCAATAAGTTTTTATGTCCTGTGGATAAAGAAAACATATTCCACCATGGCTTCTCATACATGTGTATTAAGGGAACATTGGGGTTTTTTTTTTTTTCAAAAGCACAATGTTTTGCATTTTCAAGTTGTTTGAGTTTGACCATTGACTGTTGTAGTACACAGCTTTTACGGAAGTGAAATATAGTTAAGCACAGCATTTAGCAGGTGCTTTAACTGAACATGTGCCAGCTTGTCTAGGTATGTCAAGCTAAGGATCCACTTTCAATTGTTTTAACATTAACGAACAACTTGATTTTGAAATTAGGCATCCTAATTTTTCAACCTACTTGCCATTGTGGCAATCAACCCAGAAATTTAATTTACACTGAACAGTCCATCAATCAATCAGAGTGTAAGACGTTCCATATATATCTTGCTGTTCTTTTTAAAACACTGTTAAGGTAGATAACTGTGCTTTGTGTTATCAATTGTATTGTAAAACCACTGTGTGAATTCTGTTTCTTTTATAAACATATTTTAATTCACATGCTTTAGTGGATTTTGTTACAGTTTCTTATCTTTATTTAAATGTAAACAGTAATGATAATGTACAATAGTGTATGGCACATAGCATATTAAATTATGTTTTCTTTTAGGTTGAAGAACTGAAAACCCAGTTGACAGAAAAAGATAAGTTGACAAAGGAGCAGAAGGAGGAGTTGAATGACGTTGTTTCACGACTGGAGAGTGTTACTAAAGAGAAAGACAATGCTATTGACTCTAACAAACAAAACGAAGAGAAGTTAAGCCAATTTACCGAACTATTGAAGGAGAAAGATCAACAACTGGTAAGTTATCAGATTTTCACTCCAGGAGGATTTAATTCATTTATATGTCCTTATTGTGAATAGTCTTGCTTACTAGCTAGCTTTATGCCTTGAAATTAATGGGCAATGTTAACGAATACGCTATACTCCAATTTAATTACGTACATGGATAACAGTATTTGCATGTAGATGATGTTTGGTTAGGAGTGAGCTTCCTGGCACGCCCATAACTAAGGGGCAACAAAATGGTCATCCATTTGTGTCTTGTGTATTTCCTCTTAACATTGTCTTGTGTTTATTTCTTGTCAGTGGCATTATGGGGGAATTCTTTCACCTATATGCTCGTACGCTGTCATATGATATAAATAACCTTATGTACGGTGTAAACCAGAATGAAACAAACATCAAATTACAATTTATGTGTGTATTTGTTTCCATTTCAGTTCAGATTATGGTTTTAAATATTTTTTGTAGATTAGAACGATCTCCTGTCTCACTAAGCCTTGTGTAACCCTCTCTGAAAAGAGAAGTGCTGTTTGCCTGAAGAGGGCATCCTTTTAGAGATCCAATCCAAAACCTCTATTAGGCATTTCTAGTTTACACCTTTATCCAAGTATTTTAATTTGCCAGTGTTTGCTATCAAGCCTGCCTGTTGACCATCAGGTATATGAGTGATCCACATGTTGCCGCAATCGCGGTGATGGTTCTTACAACGTTTCCTCTTGGTTTTCCACTATAATAAGGCTGTATGAAGTGGGCAATCGGTTGTCATATAAGTGAATTAGCCTTGAGTACGACATTTAACACCAATCAAACAAACAATCAGCAGTGTTGCTGTCAAACAATTATATATCTGGCGGTAAAACTGATTGTACTTTATTAAGAGTGCATTATTTATTTCTGCACATATGTAAATGTGTGGGTTTTTTTCCAAATTACAGGAGAATCACAGTTGTGAATAAAATTAATTGATGTATATTTTGTTTCTTTTTAAGAAAACTTTCGAGGATCAAATTGCAACTTTAGAGACAAACCAAGAGGAGCTACTTTCAAAGGCTGAAGAATTTAAAAAACATTTGGAGGATTCTCAAAAGAAAATAATGTTGCTTGAACAAAATCTAGAGGAGAAAGTGAACTTGTGTGAGCAGATAACAGATCAGCTTGCCAACCAGGAAGAAGAGCTGAACACCTTGAAATCTCAGTTTACTACCGAAAATCAGAAAATGGTCCATTCTAAGGAGAGATTGGAGCAAGAGCTTTCTGATGTTCGAGATTTGACTCTCAGTAAGGAGAAACATTTAGAAACAGTTGTACAGACACTGACTGCTAAAGACTTAGAGGTTGATAATCTTCAGTTAGAGCTCACTAGGAAAGAAGAAGCATTAAGTCAACTTCAGTTGGAGTTCAATTCCTCTGCCAGAGAAATAGAAGTGTTACGAGAAGGCCAATCAGAGAAAGGAATGGAGTTTGAATCCAAGATGCAGTCACTATTAGATCAACTTTCTGATATGGAAAAAGAGGTAACAGAGGAACAAAGATTAGTGTCTGATTTACAGGAATCAAATGCAGTTCTAGAAAGTAACTTATCTACGAAAGATAGAGAACTCCTATCATTAAATGAGCAGCATGAGGAAGCTATTAAAGTGTTAGAACAGAAAATCTCTCAAAGAGAAAGTCAGTTGACCATGACTCAGGAACAAATGTCTGTGTTAAGTTTTGAAGTTGAAAATACAAAGATATCCCATGAAGAAGAGCTTAAGATTTCAAGCAGTTCCGTTGAAAATTTAAAGTCTGAATTAGATAATTTAAAAGACAATGTTGATGATCTTCAACTTCAGGTTACTGAAAAGGATTCAAAGATCCTTTCTTTACAGAGCTCTGTTGAGCAACTGATTATGGAAAATAGTGAGAGACAGAAAATAATTCAAGATCTCCGAAATGAATTGGATGAATCACATGATATATTAGTTCTAAAGGATAAAACTATATCAGAATTAAAAAACACAGGAGCAGATCTTCACAACACAGCAGAACAGAAACATCTGGACTTATTAACAGCTACAGAAAACTTGACCCAAAAAGATGCTCAGTTGCTGTCTTATGCTGATGAAATTAATAACTTACAATCCCAATTTGAGGGTCTCAGTCAATCATTAAAGGACTCTAACTTATCAACCAATGAAAAAGATCGAATTATAGAGGGTTTGCAACAAGGAAAAGAAACTTTGACAAATACTATTTCAGATTTGGAAATAAGCTTAGTTACCATTAAGTCAAAGTTGGAGGAATCAGAGACGCAAAACCATACATTGCAAAATACTGTCGAAGAAAAGGGAGAACTGTTGAAAAGTTTGTCTGATAATTTACAGGTTATCCAAGAACAGTTGGAAGAGAAAGAATTTCAATCAGACAAAATGTCAGAAAGGCTTGAAGAAGCAATACAATATCAGAAAATGTCAAGTGATTCAATTGCAGAGTTGCAGAACAACATTCAAGTTGTAACTGCTAACAGGGATTCTCTTCAGCTAGAGTTAGAGCAGCAGGAATCATCTCTGCATGAAAAAGACGAAGAGATACAGTCACTTTCTAAAGAAATATCAGATCTCCGAAATAGAAGGGAAACTTTGGAAACATCTGAGTTGGCAAGGATTACCGAGATAGATCATCTCAAGCAGGAAGTAGAACAACTAACTGTACATGTTCACAGATCTGAGACAGATAGCTCTACTTCTCAATCTCATCTCAATGAGCAGATCTCTTTGTTAAAAGAAGAATTGTCCAAAAAGGATATAAATATTGTTTCCCTTTCAAAGGAACTGGAAAGCCATGTGTCAGATTTAAAGTCTCTAACAGATGTTAATGTTCAATTGGAGGCTATTTTACAGGAGAAAACAGAATTGTTAAAGAAGACCACTTCAGAGTTGGAAACCAACTCAGGTGTTGTGGCTAATCTGCAGGAAGAACTTGAGAAGGTAAACATAGAAATAAGTCAGAAGTCTGAAGAAATTGTTTCATTACAAGCTACAAATAAAGAATTGGAACAGACCTTGTCAGTCACTAACCAAACATCAGAAGCACAGAATTCAGCTTATGAGTCTTTAGCCCTCCACTTTTCGTCATTACAGATTGAATGTGATTCAAAAGCAAATGATTTAAAGGAAGTGGAAACGTTGTACAATGAAATAGAGATTAATTGTCAACATCTACTGGAACAGAGTAAGAGTCAATGTGAATCTTTAATCAGTGAAAAGGCTAAGCTGGAAAGTGATATTGCCACAATTAAGCAAAACCTTGAAAAAACGGAAAATCTCTTAGCGGAAGAAACTCGTTCTCGTGTTGAATCAGAATCTATTGTAAAAACTAGAGAAACTGAACTTTATACCTTAAAAATGGAACTGGAAAAACAGCAAGAATTTTCTCAGATGGCCGAATCTTCCACGGTAGAGAAAGACAACAAACTTGTTGAGGCTTTAGAAAGCATATCTAGTTTGAAAAATGAACTGTTTGCTGTAAATTCTTCAAGCAAGGATATCCGCATTCAGCTTCAAGAAAGTTTTGCTTCCTTGGGAGAAAAAGATGTACGGCTCAATGAACTTGAAACCAGTTTACAAGAAAAAGACAATTTGAATTCTCAATGCAATATGTCATTGGCAGAAGCGCAAACCCATTTACGCAGGGTAGAAGCTGAGCTTAAATCTTCCATTGATCAAGGAGAAGAAATGAAAGCCACTTTGGTTGGTTTACAAAGTGAGCTCGAAGAGAAAAATGCCAAACATACTGACAATAGTAAGCTTTTAGAGGAACTTGAAATAAGGAAAAACGAACTCTCAAAACAACTTGAAGAATCTGTGACCATTGTGACAGAATGGACACTAAAATTTCAATCCATTGAAGAAGAGCTAAAGAAAGAAACTGCATTGAAATCAGAAATGTCTGCTAGGATAAACGTATTGACATCTGAGCTTAATGATGCAAATCTCACAGTAGAGACTTTAAAGGCTCAGATACTCGAGAACATGAATACTTACAGTGAAAAAGACTCACAAATTTCAAGTTTAGAGAATGAAATTGTTAACTTGAATCTAAACATTAGCAATCTCACCGTTCAGGAAGAAAAACTTCAAGGGGACCTTTCAGTTATCAATGAAGAAAAGAACAATCTATTGTTGTCAATTCATACTTCATCATCAGAAAATGCTGAGTTACAGACAAAGATTAATTTATTAGAAACTGACTTAGTTTCTACAAGAAACAATGTTGAAACATTAACTTCTCAGTTGAATGTTCAATCAGAAACGATGCTTTTATCACAGTCGTCCAGCTCTGAAAAAGACGAAAAAATCCAACAACTGCTTGAAGAAAAGAACTATTTGGATTCACAACTTGAAAATATTACAGCCCAGGTTGAAGACATCAATTCAAAATATCAAGACAGTCAAGAAGAGATGAAGACCAAGGACAATAAAATTGAGGAGTTCTATTCATTATTATCTGCTAAAGAAACCACACTTCAGGATGTTTTAGGAAGTTTAAATCAATCTGAAGAATCTGTATCATTGTTAAAGTCTCAGATAGCGGAACGTGAAGCAGCAATGGCTCTTCTTGAAGATAGTGTAGCAAGTATGTCAGGATTAAGCGCTTCTCTACAGGAACAAATCACTTCCAAAGATCAAGTTGTTCTTGTTCTGAATGAAGAAAAACATAAGTTACAAGAAGAGAATTCTCAATTACAAGAAGAACTTTTGAGCAGTAGAAACAGTTTAACTCAAAACAGCTCTGAGTGTGCTACAAGACTCGAAGAAGTTCATGACATGAAATCCATGACAGAAGAACTCCAAACTCAAGTGACATCTTTACAAACCATGTTAAGTAACCAGTCCATTGAATTGTCAGAAAGCAACACTGCAAAGGATCAGGCTGTAACAACACTCAGTCACAGGGTCGAGGAAATGACCTTTACGCTGGAATGCCTTCAAGGTGAAAAAACATCCCTCGAAGATCAAATAAAGCAGCTGAATGTGAAAATCGAAGAATCTTCCATGATTACAGAAATGAAGGATAGTCAGATTGTTGCACTCACGGAGTCCATCCAAGAATACAATACACAGATTATGGGCTATGCATCACAAGGAGAGAAACTGCAATTAGAATTGGAGGATAAAGAATCTGAATTAGCGGAGGCCCAAAAAACCTTACATGAAGTTCAAAAACAGTTAAATCTGGTTTCTGAGGAATCGGCAACCCTAAAACATTCAGCACAGAATCTTGAAGGGCAACTTCAGGCACATAAGCAGACAGTAGAGCAATTATCAATGTCTTCTGATGGTAAAGAAGAGAATCTTTTGCAACTGACTAGTCAGTCGGAGCAGTTAAAGGTCACAGTGAAACAGTCTGCAGAACGCAATCAGGAACTTCAAGGTCACTTAGACATTTCCAACACAAATATACAGAAACAACAAACTCGGTTGGAAGAACAAGGGAGTAAAATTCAGTTTTTGTTGGAGAACATGCAAGAACTTGAGTCGCAAGTAACACTTCTGTCTGAAGAGAAGCAATCAATATCAGACCAACTTGACGAACTATCAAGGTTAAATAAAGTATTGGAAAATACTGTGACAGAAAAGGACGTAGCAATTCAAAGTACATCTGAAAGCTTAGAAGCAAAAGAGCTTTCTTTCAAAAAAGCATTAGGTACTGCCAAAAAGCTGAAGTATCAATTGGGTCAAGCTCACAAGGCAGCAGAGGAATCGAAACTTCAACTTGAAGAACAGACATTAGAACTGGAATTAAGAACCTCAGACTTAGAGACAACAAAAAATCAAGTATCTGAATTAGAAAGCTTTGTTGTTGTGCTACAGTCGCAGATTCAAGAGTTTTCATCAGCAATTGAAGAGAAAGACATGATAATTAAAGACAAAGCAGGAACTCAAGATGAAGTATTGTTATCTCTTCAAAACCAAGTCAAAGACTTTCAAAATACCCTTGAGGAGAAAGAACTTTTGGTAACACAACAAAAAGAATCCTTGGAAAATGCTGTTTCCCTCTTCCAAAACCAGATTGAAGAGTTGGAAAATTCACTTAGAGAAAAGGAATTGACCATTACTGAAAAAACACACGAAATTGTAACTCTTGAAAAAGAAACCATTGATTTAAAAATTAGTATTATGGAAAAGGATAATATGATACAGGAACTGAGAGATACGTCTATGAACAATGCAGAAGCTGCACAACAGCTTAATAATTACTCCACCCAATATCAAACACTTCAGGCAACATTAGAAGAGAAAGAGAAACAAATAAAAGATTTAGAACAAGAGAAGGAAATGCTAGAAATGTTAAAGCTGGGTTATGATGATCAGAAACAGAAACTAGAGGAGTCACTATCAGAGGTTGTCGAATCCCAGAAGTCCAAAGAATCTCTTACTCTCCAACCCTTGCAGGATGAAATTTCGTCTCTTCTTGGTGATGAAGTACCTGAAATGCAGGAATCTGATCAAGAACCAAAGATACCAAAGCTCATAGCATCTCTCAAAAGTAATTTAGAGGCAAAACAGCTTGAGATGTCTTTGAAAGAGAGTACAATTGTACAGCTTTCAGCAGAAATATCACAATTTCAACTTTCTTTTGATTCTTTGCAATCTGAATATGAATCTTTGACAAAAGTCTCCTCTGAGTTGAAAAATGAAAATAGTCAAATACACGAACTTAACTCCAACCTTCAGGAAGATGTTAATGTTAAAATGTCTGCCATTGTGGACCTGGAAATGAAGCTGACACAATTCAGTAATACTAATGAAGAGTTGAACCAGCTACTGAGTGAGACAAGTAACCTTCAAACAGATATGTCTTCAAGAGTTGCTACACTGGAACAGGAGAAGTCCGAGTTAGACATGGTTTGCAATCAGCTTAGAGAAACATTATCTAGTGTCAATACGAAGACCCAGGAGCACTTTGATGAACTCAATGTTGATGACCTTAAGGACAAAATTGCTACCTTACATGTTGAATTACAAAAGAAATGTGTTGAAGTGGAAACCCTTAGAGTTGAGTCTAAGGAAAAGGATGATGAATCATCTGAGCTCTACACCAAGTATGATTTGATGGAAAGTCAATTATCAGATAGAATTAGAGCGCTGAGCTCTCAGTTAGAGCTCAGTAATGTAACAAGTGAAGAAGTGAAGAGTCAGTTGTATGAAATATCTGTACAAAACAGCAGACTAGAATCTGACCATGATTCCTTAGTCCAAACTGAAAATATCTTAGTGAATTTGAAACAGCAGTGTGAACAGTTATTGTTTGAAAAGACACAATTAAGTGAAACTCTAGAAATGGTGAAAGCTGAAAATCTCAAGGTGAAAGATGAAGCAGATCAGCTTTATCAAGACTTACACGAAACTCTCCAGAAACAGGACACTTCTGTGGTTGAAAGTCCTCAATCGCCCCTATTCCAACAACCTGTTGAATCTTTTACAGGTGATGCTACTTTGTCAGATACTGTACAAATGCTTCAAAATCATTTGGCAGGGGTGCTCGTGGAAAAACAGGAGTTATTGTCTGATCTGGGTAAGACTAAATCACAGCTAGATGAAGCCATTAGCCAAAACAGTTTACTACAAATAAAGATATCCACTTTGACACCTGGGTCTTCTGATGTTGTACAACATACCGAGACGTATAAACTAGGTTGGGGAGATGGCATTGAAGATACTAAAGTGGAAGAAGAACAAGTACAGAGATCTGAAGCTCCACCTGTTCTTACAACCATACCAGATCAAACAACAACTCAGCTCAGCCAGCTGCAATCAGATCATGAAGATTTGATATCAGAACACGAGCGAATCAAGAGCCAATTGGAAGTCACCAAAGTCAAATATGATAAACTGTTGATCAAACTGAAAGCATTGAAACATAAGAACGACAAGCTACAAGCAAGTCTTGAATCGCAAGGTAGTTCAGCTATGGAGTTGGAAAACTCTGAAAAAGTCATTATTCTGAATCAAAGTCTGGATGAGTTGGAAAATAAATATGAAAATTTAAATATTTCTACCTTAACTGAAAGGGATAGTTATCAGAGACGGGAGAAAGAGTTACTGGAAAGTATTAATGGTCAAGAAGAATTACTAAGGTCTGGTGCTTTAGAGAAAGAACAGCTTCATCAACAGATAGAAACTCTTAACAAAACCATCAACATAGAAAAACATAATTTCCAAGAAACACTATCCGCTCAGCAAGATATATGGAAAAGTGAAATCAGAAAACAAGAAGCTGATTTTACCAACAGGATATCACAGTTGACACAAGAAAAGGAAACTGTGTTACAAACTCTTCATGAATTGCAAACTACAGCTGAGATAGAAAAGGGAAGTTTGGAAGCCAAATTATCTAGTCTTGAAGAACAGTATTCTATGTTGTCAAATGACATTAACCATTATCAGAGTTTATTAGAGAAACTGAAAGTAGAGAATTCTCATTTGAAATCTGTATCTATAGAAAGAGAGCAACTTGTTAATAAAGCTGAGTCTGACGATTCAAAGCTGCAGTCTATTTACCTTGAAATTGAAGTCTTGAGAAATAAACTAGATTCTACTCAAGAAGAGAAGCAGCAACTTGAGAAGAAGATTGAAGTTATTAATGAAAATAGTCAACAACTTTCACAGGCCACAACCTTAGAAAAACAGCAACTTCTTATCACGATAAAAGAACTGGGAGACGAAAATGAAAGTTTCAAAGAATCTTTAAAGTCTCAGGCCGAAAGAGTCAAGACATTGGTTTCTCAAAATTCTGTGTCAGAAGACAAGCTTCAAGATACCATTGATGAGTTGGAAGAAGAAAAAAATCAATTTATGGTGGAATTTGAAACGATGAAAGAGGAAATTGATACCTGTAAACAAGATAAACAAACCTTGAAGGATGAACTTGATGGCTTGAACTGGAAAATCCAGGAGGTCTCATCACTAGAACAGGAACTTGAAAGTTCACAGAATGAGTTGTTTGATTCTCAAAAAGAAAACCGTTTACTTAAAAAGCAGATAAATGAACTGAATGAAAGCATCAAAGAATTGGACAATATGAAATCTGATTACACAGCCTTGAGTGAACAGCATAATAAGCTTTTAGAGGACAACATGACAATGGCGAAACAGGTTGAAGAACTACACAACAGAGTTCTTAACCTTTCAGAGGAAAGCAGAAACTCATTGATATCCTCAGAACAAGTAGAACATCTGGAGAAAGAAAAACAAACTTTGTTGAAGAGAATTATGGATTTAGAGATCCAGTGTGATGGCTTCACCACAGAGAACACAGCTCTTAAGGAAGATTTACTGAAAGTTAAGGGAGAGTTAGAGCAGATGACCTTTGAGGTGGACACTTTGAAGTCTCAGTTACAAATTGTGAACTCAAGTGGTGACAGTTTACACAAATTTCAAGCAGAATATGAAAAATTACAGCAACAGTTTACAGTTGTTGTTGAACAGAAGAATGGAGTACAAGGGGAGTTAAATCAGGCCCATCATACTCTACAGCAACGAGAGCAGAGATGTCAGCAAATGGCCATGCAGGTAAGATTGCACCCTTTTTATTATGGACTTGCACAACTTATTGATTTATATAATATATTTTTTATATAATAATAGATTGGCTGATCGCTCTTCCTTTTTTGAATTTGTTGAAAAAAGAATGGTGAAATTGAATATATAATTTCTGTCGTTTAGATCAATCCTTTGTGTAAAACTCAAAATCATATTTTCTAGTTTTTATCGAAATTAAAATTTAAATCTTGATAAATTTGTTAAGTAGAGATTGGCAGTGTTCAATTAGATCATAATATTGTGACATGTAGTTTATTTGGTAGAGTGTTCGCTCTGTCAGCAAGGCTCTAACCAGAGTGCAGGGAAGCATATTTTTCTTTCTCTTCATTTATACAACATATTTTACAGGTTAGTCAGCTGGCGGAAGATAGAAGCACGCTTAACAAACAGTTAGGGCTGTTATCTAAAGCCTTAAGGGAGAGGGAGTCTGAGTACGAGACCATTACACTTCATTATCAGACTGTCTGTAAGACTAACCAGACTCTTCAAGGCAGGGTAAGTAGACTACATTTGTAACATACATGTGAAGAAAATTATTGACAAAATGTTCTTTTAGCGCCTGAATTGTTGCGTCACACTTCAGTTAGTTGCTACTATAACTACCCTTCACCCTTAACTAATTAGTACAATTCCAATTTATCATTGAACATGTATTACGCATGTAAGATTCCTTTTTCATGCGCACAATTGATGTCACATTGTGTTTAGTTTGTACAAGCCCATTATTTTAAAAGAGTAGTTGTTTGTAAACTGAACAAAGCCAACATACATTTTCCTATTATTACTTAGAATATTTTCCCTTGTGGGTTTTCCAGTAACATTCAGAATTTAATCCCTGAAATAAATTGATAAAAATAAGATATAGAATAGAAATAATGTTTGTTTACATGATATTTATAATGTTATAGGGAATAAGGTGGAAGTATTACCAAATTTTTAAGTTTTGAGACAAAAGCCAAAGTCTTTCCCCATATTGCCAGTAAATCCAATGAAATAATTCTGCTAAGAATGGCTGCTCTCTTACTTGTCGATTAACTTTTGACAGCTTAACAAGAAACAGCATAATTTACACATAAATTAGCAAGACTGAAAAAAGTCATATTAAATTCAAATTGGCAAATACATGAGTTGTTACAGATGCAATGTTCAAGTATCCTAGGTGAAGTGGCTCTATACATGTATGATGGTAATAACAATATCGTTTTGTTGTAGTTGAAAGAGATCGATCAGAAAATTCATACTGATATTCAGAGAGGAGGAGAATCTGTTGAATCACATGATGAGAGGGTTAGCCAATCAGAAAGCAGTGCTGTAGTCACAGAAACACAGTCATCTCAGTCAGATGAGCAATTACAGTTACTACAACAAAGGTTATATTTAATCTTAGTTTAGCAAAAGGGTTTCATTTACATGTTGTTAAAAAAATTTCCACATGACAAAAGTACAAGTACATGTATATAAATACATGTAAATATATTTAAACAAATAAATTTGTACATAACCATATATAATTTTATACCATGCATCATTTTTTTGCTATGCTACTTTCAGAACTAGGTTTGTGAAATTCCAGTACTATAATTTATGAAGAGTGAATTGTCCTTGGTTAAATCAGTGAAATTATTGTGTTACAGGCTTACAGAGTGGGAGGACTATTCTAAGCAGCTCCAGACAGACAGGGGGCAGCTGGAGACCTACCTGACCAATGAGAAACAGAGGAATACACAACTAGAGGAGGAACTCAATGCTCTCAGAGAACATGTCCAGATACAAGGTCAAGCAGCTCTCAGAGAGGTCAGTTTCAGATTATCATCCACCTATGGCCTTGGCTTAGGGGTTAGCGTGTCCATGTATTGCCATGGTTTGAGTCTGCCTGTGGACTATCAGGTATATGAGCAAGTCACATGATGTGGCTCCGGCAATAAATGTTTTCCACTGTATTTAACCAAGGCACAGTGTGATAGCTCACAATCCGTTGTCATATAAGTGAAACACCCTTGACAAACAAATCAAAAGTTTTAGGGAGGACCAGTCCAAAATTTGTTCAACCCTTGATTATGTGTCATTAGTACAGGTATATATTATGTGTGTCATTATGCTTCATAACATGTCTGCTAAAATAGTGTTTACAGACGCTGCTTCTACACC
>JARFOD010097994.1:0-16884 GCA_031763545.1 Mopalia muscosa
CAAATCTGCTTCCCATTACCCTTTAGCTCTGCGAACACCAGGGCAACAGAAAGCAACCTCTTACGATCGACCGAGGATTCTGAGGGAGTATTCTGCAGGGCCATGACCCACCCACTCCCTCACGGGGCAACATCCCATTAGAGATCATGGCGGCCATTCTTTGGATGAAGTCTGCTTAGACTGACAATCAGATGAACACATTTGTCAAGCCTAAGCTGATAATAAGTACATGGCTCAAAGCCGCTCAATTAAACACGAAACAAAGTCAATATCTAACGTTATGCTTTATGACACTGATAAAATGTTGTACAGTCATTTATAAAACCAAACAAACAATATCTGATCATTCACAGTTCATATAAATATTAACCATAATTAAGTATACATAATCAGAGATGGTCAACTAAAAAGTTAACAAAGTATCTATTATGCATAACAGTCATTGTAAAAGGTATACTTCATTTACTAGGTGAGACAATATACAAACCATGATATATATTAAAGCTATGCATCTTTAATCTATTTGAGTGATATGAACCATATATAACAAACTTTAGCTTGATTCTGGCGGTTTATGAGTATTTCATTTAATATGTATTTCTCATTCTGATCAATTTAAATACCCTGCAAAATTCGGAGGAAACCTCGTACAAACAACCCCTCAATCATAATGCTCAGTTCTATACTTGTGACTTGCCAGTATTGATGAGGATGACTAAGCGAGGATAGAACATTGTGAATAATCTCATTAACAAGCAGAAGACAGTACTATAATATTCATACAATAACAAGCAGTGCTTCATTTTGTTTCAGTAATTGCACAAAGCTAAACACAAGTGAAAAATGTGTGCATATGATACCCTATAGCTTCTATAAGTTGGGACACTCTAATTTTGGGACAGGCCACAGAAATAACATGTAAGACCCCCTGTGGTAAAGCCTATTTATCTATCCCAACTGCTAGAAGTTATAAGATAATATTAATATACATGTAAAAGCTTATAACTTAGCATAAAAGCTAGTCCATGTTAAACTGTAAAAAATAAATTGCTTTGCGTATGATTCTCTCCATTTATTTCAAATCATAGATTAATTGAGCTGAAGCGTTAAAAATTCATAAATGAAGAGAGAATCAACGTTAAAACATTTTTTTTTTTTTTTTTGATTGACTAAATGTACTTTTTGTCTTTTTCAGAAAATTGGCCCTCGAATGCTCGACCATGAAGGAAAAGAAGTGCCAGGAAATAAAGGATACAAGTACGTAACAGACAATATTTTTTAAATAACTTAAATTTGTCCGTTTTATTTTATAATCTTGCATTATATTTATATTGTTTTATGAGCAGAATATAAACAGTAGCTAAGTTATCATTTTTTTTTTAAATGAAACAATTGATATTAACACTTTCATTAACTTATTGAAGTTAACTAGATATAGAATGATTTTCAAAAGTAAACTGTGAAGTCTATGTATCTTACAGGTATTTTGGGGCTGCTAAAGATCTACCAGGTGTCAAGGAACTTTTTGAACAAGAACGTGAGTTTATTTGGAATTTTAGGAATCTACATTTGATAAACATTTTTTTACAAAAATTATTTGTGCTTGTCCAAATCCAGCAAGATGCCTCTAAAAGTTCAGCATAGCTTTCAAGTCTCAAGTGCTGGATTGTATTCTGTGATTGTCCTTTTAGCTGTGTTCATTTCCCAGTGGCTGGAGGAGCTTCCTGATGCTCTCATGGCTAATGGGGTACAGGATGTTCGTGATGTCCTTGTATTGCGTTCTGTTTCCAGGTTTTTTTTTCTTGTCTTGGCTTTGTTGTTAGTTGTTTCGAGTGTGGCTTTTCTTCTTCCATTTCACTCATACAAGTGAAATAACCTTAAATATGAAGTTAAACATCAATCAAGAAAAGAAATAAATCAAATTCAAATATGCAGATTTTGCTTCGTCCAACAATATGTTATTTTGTCTCTTCATGAAAGTGAGGGAAAGTGTTGGAAGTTTACTATCAGTTGACCTGGGGCCCGCAGCTGTGGCTCAATGGTAGAGTGTTTGCGTTCTAATCCTTCTTTCTGTTCACGGGATCCAGTCCGTCTGTTGACCCTCAGGTATATGAGTGAGTCGGACTATCTGGCTCCGGCAATCCCAGGGGTAGTTTTTACGAAGTTTCCCCCTGGTTTTCCATCATAATTAGGCAGGGAGCAGTATAAAGTGAACTATCGGCCGTCTTATAAGTGAAAAACCCTTGAGTACATCGTTAAACCCTAATCATACAAACAATCATCAGTCGACTTGTTGCTTTCATTGCATAGGGGCAAGATGAATTTGAATTGTTATTGCATATTATGATTGCCCAGTTTATTTTGTTTTGTCTTTATTATGAGTAGAGGCCTACTTCGGGATCGAGTCTGTCTGTCAACCTTCAGGTATATGAGTGAGTCACACGATGTGGCTTCAGCAATTGCGGGGGTGGTTTTTATGAGGAAACCTCGATTTTCTCCCGTAATAAGACAAGGAACAGTGTGAAGTGGACGATCTGTCGTCATATAAGTGAAATACCCTTGTGTAAGACATTAAACAAACAAACAAATTATTAAGAGTGGTGTTTTGTTGCCAGAGGTGTAAAGGTGGTGTCTATTGCCCATTGGGCTAGTATGCATAAAACCTGTCTGCAGTCTAATAACAATCACTCTTAAGTGACAGGGTAACTCCAAAATTGTTAGCGATGTAACAGAATTGTAGATGTTGCTTACTTTATTTTTTCTAACATAGTATTACTTACAAGTTTGCAATTTATTTAATCTCCAGCTGTGTTTGTAAATAACTTATTTTCTCTGTTCAATTTCATGTTATTGTTTATTTATGAATGGATATAGCAATCAGAATGTCTCCTCTGGATTATTTTGGACACTTGTGTTGAAATACATATTAAACAAATTGTCAGGTTGAGTTTTTCTTGTTTGACAGCCGCTGCTCCTCCGCGGAAGACAAGAGCTGAGCTAATGAAAGAAATTGATGCTGATTACTACGGTTACAGAGATGAAGATGATGGAGTTCTAATTCCTTTGGAAGAAAAACAGGAAAAACAAGGTAATCACCACATTTTTGGACAACAATTGCAATTGGTGTGGCAGGCAGTTCTCAAAGTAAAGGCACAATACCTAGCCAATCTGTGGTGGTACCATTGCTTTTAGGATTGGTTGCCTTGTTTGTTTGTTGGGAGTACATAGACTGAGCTTTCCCTTAACACAAAACACTCAACATTTTATGTCAATTTTTGTTGATATCACAGCTGTCTTATTAATGAAATGACATAGAGGACTAAGTATCTATCAATCTTCAACACGCTGTCATATGATTTAAGTGCGTTGTCAAATCCTATTCGAATGGCCTACCATTTGATGTGTCTTTCCGAGTGAAAACTTGACCTGGTTTCGATATTAAATTCCATTCTGATTATAGTTTTGAGGATTATGTATAAATTCTGTGAAATGATTTGGACATAAACTCATAAAATAAAATGTTGTTTTTTGTTAAAAAAAAAAATTTCTGGTTAATTATCTTTTATTTTCAGAAAGATAAAAATCTAATTGACGCTAAATTTGTATTAAACGCATGGCAAATAATTGATCATTTTTCTTTTCAGCAATTGAGGTGAAATTGAAGGAATGGAGGGAGAAGAAAGAAGCCATTTTGAGAGGAGACGGCTCGGTAACAGAAGAAGGTGTTGAGGAGGATATTTATATGGTTACAGAAGAGGTAAGGGGTCTGTTGTCTTAAAGATAAAAATAAATTCAAAAAGAGCATTTCCTGCTGTTTATTGGACAGCAAATTGAAAAATATAATATCTTTTTTTTCTATTTTTATTTTAATCTCTGTATGTTGTGTCTGATAAACTTTAGATTTTTTCAGCAAATGTAAAAATCTTCTTTTTTTTCCATAAGCAGCTTTTGGTGGTAGTTTATGGTAATTTTCTCAGATCTAAGGGTATAACACAAAGCGTAAATGTGTTAAAAGTAAAGGTGATAATGGGTGGGGTCTGATTTACTAATATAACCATGTTTCTTTCATGTGCTATCCAGGATGAAGCTGAAGAGGACAAGTCTAAGTCAGAGGAAGGGTCTGGAGAACCTCAACAGTTTATAGCTCATGTTCCTGTCCCATCACAGAAAGAGGTCAGTACAACAACAACAACAGCATTGTCCCATTATAAACTGTTCCATAAATTTGTAGAAAAACTTTCACGTTTCAATGGCCCGTGGACATGGCCTAGTGGTTAGTGTTTCTGCTTACTTATTCTGCTTTGATGTACTGCCCGTAGGTTCGAGTCCGTCTGTCTATCATCAGGCATATGAGCGAGTCACACGGTGTGTCTTCAGCAATCTCAGGGGTGTTATTTACGAGATTTCCTCTCGGTCTTCCACCATATTTTAACAAGAACAGTAAAGTGGACAATCCATCGCCATAGAGGTGAAACAACCTTGAACACGACATTAAACCCCAATCAATCAAACAAATCCTCATGGGTCAGTACAACAGTAGTGTTATTTCAGAGCTGGAATTCCGCTGACGTGGCTCAGTGGTAGCGAGTGCGCTTCCAAAACTCAACATGCTTCGATTTACCGTAACTGTATAATCCTCAGCAGTGGAGTTATTTTGGATAGACTTGTCATCTTCAAATGTTGTTCACCACTTGAGTAATATATATTTAAAACACAGCAAACAATTCCCTTTTTGTGTTCATGTTAGTATTTAATGTTTGTAGTTAACTGCCGTCATATATAAGTGAAATACTCTTAGCAATTAGTTCAAGATGCATACTTTGTTGGAAAGTAACTGTGTGATTGTTGCATAAACATGCTGTCTTTACTAAAGATTGGATTATAATTACTTTCCCGAAAGTATTATTATACTTATGGTTATATTTTATGTTTTGAGTGCACCACTGTCATATGAGTGAAAGGTTATGTTTAATAAAAACATGTCAATCAATCTGTTAGAGGTGTTAGCTTAGCATTAATTACCTGGGACCAGTTGCTCGAAAGCCACTAACACCATATTAAATCCCTAATACCGGGTAAGAGATAGACCTACAACATGGCGTGACGTCATCTAATAGAGGTTTAAATTTAATAGCGCTTCAAGCAATGGGCCCCTGGTCACTATTGTGCTGGACAAGTTTAAACCCTTCCGAAAATATCGGATCCAGCTCTTCCCATTCCTTCTTGTACTAACAATATCTGGATTGTGGATGATTCAGTGTGTTAAACACCATATATGGTTTTCCATAAAAAAAATGTCCATTCAAAAATTGCTGTGTATGAAACCGTGATGGAATCCTCATATATGTACATGGAAACACTCCATAATTAAAGTTCAGTGCAATTTTCTCCCTATCCATGTAGGACTGGAGGAAAATAAAATGGGCAAAAATACATTGTTAACATGAGAGCCAGGTCGCAATGCTCTCTAAGTATGATAAAGTGAACCCACTAAAATCCGTCATGATCTGTTTTTATTTTCAGATTGAAGAGGCCCTAGTGCACAGGAAGAAGATGGAATTGTTACAGAAATATGCCAGTGAAAGTTTACAGGCTGAGGCTTCAGAGGCTAAAACACTGTTAGGCTTGTGACACCAGTCAATTCCATGGGACATTATTAGCCTTTATTTTACATTTCACTTCATTATGTCTAAATCATCATCATTATTTTCCACATGTGACATCATCAGTTCCAAATGAGACATCATCTGTTCCAAAGGAGACATTATCTGTTCCAAATGACACATTATCTGTTCCAAATGTGACATCATCTGTTCTAAATGTGACAGAATCTGCTCTAAATATGATATCACCTGTTCCAAATGAGACATTATCTGTTCCAAATGTGACATCATCTCTATGTCAGCAAATTTGGCAAATCAATTTGGATGCAATTATTGTTGTAATATTTTCACAAGTTAAACTTCCAGGCTTGTCTTTTATAAAGGAGACATTATCACTCTGGGTTTATCTGTGAAAAATAGATTTTGAATTATGTACAAGCTGGAGCATTGCTGGACCTCTCCAGTTGTTGAACGTAGAGCATTTCATCTTTTTTGTACAAAATATAAACCTGTAAATAAAATCTTATATCTTGAAAATGTGTTTTGTTGCTCAGTATAAAATGGGCCCACAGCTGTTGCTTAGTGGTAGCAAGTGCGCCTTCTAAATTGAACCTGCTTCAATTAACCATTTAGCGAATCGAGTCTGCCGGTCGACCATCAGGTATATGAGGGAGTCACATGTTGTGGCTCCGGCAATTACTGGGGTGGTTTTTAAGAGGTTTGCTCCCGGTTTTTCCACCATAATAAGACTGTGTGAAGTGGACAATCTGTCATATAAGTGAAATACCCGTGAGTACGATGTAAACCAATCAAACAAATAAACTGATGCAGCAAACCAACGATATTATGATTTGTGGGAAAAAAAGTATTATATTTAACAAACTATTGGTGTGACCAGATATCACAACCATTTGTTAGGACTGTTGCAGCTGCGCATGGTTCTGTTTTTCCAAGACGATAAGACAAAAGATAAAAAAAATCTCACATAATCTTAGTATTATTATTTTACCTGAACATGTATATCTGATATGTGCATTGTCTTTTTTTTTTCATCTTCGAGATGACTTGATAGAACTCTGCTGACCTCTATACGCCTTTTAAGGGTCTGTGGCCGTGGTCTAGTGGTAGCATGTTTGCCTACCAATCCTAGTACCATGTACCGTCCACAGGTTTGAGTACTATCATGATGTGTGCATTGTCCGACTTTTCTACTTGGAGATCACTCAAAAGAAGTCTGCTGACCTCTGTACACCTTTTAAAGGTCTTCCCAATTGGTTGATACCTAGAAAGCGCATAAAATAGTCCAATATTTACTGAACGATTTGCATCTTGTTTCATTAAAAAATTCTGTGAACATGTGGAGAAATTGGGATTTGAACATCTGACTTTTATTTACAGGTAGTTGCTTGATTCTCGAGTGACATCACCAGGGGAATTCACGTAGTGACTGGTATCTATAGAAACCTGACCGCCATTTTGTTATTTCTCATAATCTAACAGTTCATCGTGTATCTCCGATATGGAGTTGTCATAATCCGCCAAGGGGTCGTCACTATCCGCCATAGATTGTTCCGAATGCAGTTTCCCCTGCCTACGTCACAGCTAAAATAACTTGTATGAAAATTCGCAAGTTTGTAAGTGAATAAAACAAATTCTAAGCATCAAAAAAATATGGGATTTGTTTTACAGATAGTTTATAGTATTATCTTTGTAATTCAATAAATTGCAATCAAATTAAAAACCGATTTGGGAATACCTTTAACACTTGAATTTGTGACTGTTTTACAGGTACATATACAGGTTGTTCATTAAGTATACTCAGTTTATGACACCATCTAATAACATACAAGCGATAAACAAAACCTTTGACAGTTGTTAAGTACATGCAATTTATACTTCTGAAATTAAACAAAACTAACACAGAAATGTTGATTAATTAAAGGATGGATCTCATCTTTCGCTGATAAATACATAAATGGGAATTTATGAAAAATAAAGAAAAATTGATTTATAATACATTATACAAACTTCATTTATGATTGGATCTAAAAAATTTGTCAAAATCAGTAGCAAAATGTAAATTTAGATGATGAAGACTGCAAACAATTTGGGAAACCTATAAACCGGTCCTCCTAAAATAAGTTTGCATTTAAGATCCTGTTCAGTCGGTTCTCTCCAACAACACATACCTGGATTTCAAGAGTGGTTCTCTTCACCCAGTAAATCGCAGGGCTGGTTTTTACATGGTTTCTTCGCGGTTTTCCATTGTAATTAGGCAAGGTGCAGTGTGAAGTGGACAATCCGCCATCATATAAGTGAAATACCCTTGTGTACGACGTTAAACCTCAATCAAACAAACAACCTGTTACCTCTTCACCCAATGGACTTCACTGCATCATGTCTCTTCCTCTTTTAGACAACAAATCTTGTGTAAAAGTGCATGTAACACTATAACCCCCAATACAAGTTAATCTTTTGCTGCGAACCTCTGTTTCTACTGGCATCCATTTGTAATTTATGTGATTTTCAATGATTATGCTTATCATGTCTTAAATTGTAATTTTTAACACAGCCCCTTTTTAAAAATTTATTGGTCAACAGTAACAAGGGTTATGTAACCTTATGTAATTTCCCCCAACTGTTGCTCAGATCTTGTTGTAACATGTTACACTCTTGAAAGTGAAAGTATTGACCACACTCTAGTGGCAACGAATTGAGAAAAAAAAAATAAGATCAAATAATTGATTGGTATTCAATGCTATACTTAAGGGTATTTGACTTATATGATGATTGTGGCCCTGTGAGGGAGCGGGTGGGCCATGGCTCTGCAGAATACTCCCTTGGCTTCCTCAGTCGATCGTAAGAGGCGAGAAAAGAGTTTGCTTTCTGTTGCCCTGATGTTCGCAGAGCTAAAGGGTAATGGGAAGCAGATGTATTTGTGTCCGTCGTCATATAAGGGAAATACCCTTGAGTACGACGTTAAACACAAATCAAACAAACAAACAAAATCGTTTTGAATTGAATTAATTTATAACTTGCATGGTTGTAGGAGAAAAAACGATTATGTTGGTGCTTAAAATGGACCCATGCTTCATCATTACAATATTAATATGTGAATTGCTGTGTTAGCTCTAGGAATTCCGAGCCTGGCCTCTGAGTAAAGTTAGATTTTAATCAGATCTCCTACATTTCGATATTGGATCACACTAACAAACAACTATTATAAATCAGCAGATCTCTGCTGTGCGTTGCAGGCCTTTGTCTGTTGTCATGTCAGGCGAGTTTACCTCAGGCCGTGCGATCACAAGGAGGCGTTGTTGTAGGTGATTGGAAGTGATTAGCAAACGCCCCAGGTGGTTAATAGACATCGCGTTTGATACATGCCAGCATTCAATTCGGACGAATACGACGTTAATTATTCCCAGACAAACTTGGCCGTGGAATTCGGTAGTAGGATTTGCGTGCAGCAGCTAAATGAACGTCGTGCTACACTAGACGTGAGGCTAGTATAGTCAATACTGAGCTATGTTCACCAACGAAATGACCGATTGTCGTTAAACTTACAGTAATGTCAAAACGAGGACAGGAAGTAGATGACTTACTAATGCAAAATAGCTCACCCATTGTCAGCGACATAGCGATCAAAACAGGTGTATTAAATATGTTTGACAACCGCCATAAAAATTCAGAAGACAAAGGTCTTGCTATAGATACAAACATTGTGCATAGACAAAACAGAAAGGGTAAGTGTATGCAGCAACTTTCTGCGAAAAAGCGCCCCAATTATTTTATTATTGGATATTTTTTATTAATAAAAGTTACAAGTAAAAGTTTATTTGGTATTGCATGGCAACGCATGTCGCTTCATGTTGTGAATCCCCTTTAGATTCAAGAGCAGATTTCGGATTTGACATTTGACACATATGGAAAAGGTCCTTCAAATACCGATTAAAGTTAAGAGTTAAGATTGCCATATGTGGACAGTTGAATTTGAATGATGAATTACGAATGATTGGATCTATATAATCGTTATCTATGTAAATTACCATATCCCATATAATGTTGAATTTTTAAACAAATATTCTCAACTTCTACAGGAACATGCCTTATTTTTCCACGCGAATGCTCGTTCAGGTTACGTGGAGGTAACGCAAACGAAAATTCATGTGAACGGTCACAGTTCACGCAAGCTAAGACCATGTACACGTACATCGGATGTCTACAGCGTATGTACATTCTACACAAGATAGCCCGAATGAATTCTCATACGCTGTCATATTTTGTATGATAGAATGGCCATAATCTTAATTTTTATTTAAGTATGAACCATTTCTTGCTTCACTTATGATGTAAATTTGGGGGAAAAAAACCCAATTAATTAACTTTACTGAAAACGAAACAAGATATGGATAAAAAGCGCGAAACAGTAAACCTAGGTCTGTGTGGGCTGTGACTTGGGTGGCTGGCTCCGGCTCTCGGACCAATCAAAATCTCTGTTGGTCTATGGCCTTCTTTAACTCTCTGTCCGCTCATTTTGATGTTGACAGTTCACAATAAATGAAACCCAACAGCCTAACTTGGATAACTTTGTAAAAAGTTTACATTAACTGCACCCCATGTGCTTTGACTTGCCCTGATAATGACCTTATTAACTCTTTTGGCTTGATGAAGCCACTCGGATAGGTTACCACGTGTTGCTGCAACAACAACACTATATTATGACAGTCCCGTCTTGTTTACATAACCTATATACGAGAACGACCGTTAGCGCAAATTTTTTCACGTAACCGAACGATAGGTTACGTGGGTTTTAATTCATGCGAACGGTAGATTGGTTACACTGCAAAGTTGCCACCATTTTGTGCTTAAAAATGGTGGGCATAGTCGAATAAGCGATTGGGTTTTTAGTGATTTCTGTGACTTTTAGAAAATGAAAATTATCAGTAATTCCTTTTTTTTGGGATGCCCTTTCGTATTTTGAATAGATTATAGTTACAAAATAATATGAATTGCTGGTGATTAGGTGCATAGCCCTGAGGGTAGTTGGTTCAATTCGTGGATAGGTTTACACCTTCGACTAGGGTTTTATTGAAATTAATACCTGTTACTATCTGAAAAAACCAAGGAATGACATTGTTTCCTGTTTTCAGCTGCCACATGAGTCAACTGTAGACCACAGAGAACACTTTGATGCAGACGATATGTATGTGAATCACCAGAACATGGAAACAGTCCAAAGTGGAGACAATCATATGGACTCGGGCTGTAGTGGGGGCATACCTCTGTGGAGCACGCTCCCAGCTGAGGGCAGTCATGATCTACAGGATGATTTTGAAGACTCTGACAATGAACCGGGCAATATAAGTGGGGATAGTCCCAGCAATAGCCCGTCTAACAGTGATATCTGTGTCTAAACCACACACTTTAGTACATCTCTTCATAAAGTCAAATCAGTTGTGTGTTTATTCCATGTCTTAAAATAGTAATATCAGCTGTGGAGTTTATTACATGTCTTCATGTACTAACACAACTGGTAAGTTTATTACATGTCTTCATGTATAAATATCAGTTTGTGAGTTTATTAATGTCTTCATGTACTTATATCAGCTGCTAAGTTTATTACATGTCTTCATGTACTAATATCAGTTTTTGAGTTTATAACATGTCTTCATGTATAAATATCTTTTTGTGACTTTATTACATGTCTTCATGTATAAATATCAGTTTATGAGTTTATTACATGTCTTCGTGTATAAATATCATTTTGTGAGTTTATTACATGTCTTCATGTATAAATTTCAGTTTGTGAGTTTATTACATGTCTTCGTGTACGAATATCAGCTGCTGATTTTAAAACATGTCTTCAGGTATAAATATTAGTTAAATTACATGTCCTCATTTACTGCTATCAGTTTTTTTACTTCAAAGAGTGTCTTAAACAACAATGCTTTTAAGCTCGCCTGTAAGAAGTAAGGAGAGCTTATGTCATACCCCTAGCATGTTGGCATCGGCCATGTAATGGCTTCTATAATGAAATGTACTGAGGGAATTTTTGTGAAATTGTATACACAGTTTGCTTGATCGGAAAGGAAGACATGATTAAAGTTATATTTGTTTTACTACATTGTCTTCAGCCTGGCTGGTTATGTGTTGGTGAAAACGGTATGAATATATTTATTTGAATCTCAATACCAAGTGTACATGTTTTTTAAGAACCACAAACTGAATTATACACATAGCATATTGTGTCACTTGACAAGTAGCATTTTATGGCATTCTTTTCATTGTTGGTTTTTTAAATGTTTTTAAGGGTTGGCTTTATGGTGGTTTCTTGCTATATTGTGACAAAAATTAATAATGGAAATATCTTCTTATGGTGTAGTATTTGTGGATCCTTTTGAGGGTTGTCTTACAAAACATGTGTAGCCTTCATAGGATGCATTGAAAACATTGTCAGACTGAACATGGACAAAAATTTGATAGTTTACCTTGTTCTACGGTTTTATTGATAACAATTTGAGGACAATCAAACTATTGTTTTTAAAGATTATCTTTGTTTCATGTTATCATCATATTAATATGACTACATTGTTGTTGGCTTTATGGATTTATTTGAGAAATTCCTGTCGTTAGTTTGCCCACAACAATTTTTAAATGCTCACGCATGCTGCTGAATTTGATCACTTTTTCTTGACTAGCAATGGAACATGTTATATGTAGTGTAAACTGCTTTTTATTGTCATCTCTTATTGTTTTTATTTTCTCATAAAGGGTGGGTTTTTTTTAGGGTAAGTGTCCATAGTTTTCTTAATACCCTTTAGTTGTTTTTACCATACATGTATATTGTTTTCATCAAGTTGCAACAATTTTTTTTATTAATAACATTACGCAGTACATTTATTGATTGTTATACGCCCTGTCTGTCTGTCCTTCCATCAACTTTTTGTTTTCCGTATGTAAACTTGAAAACCGCTTATTTAAATCGAATCAAACTTAATACGTGTGTTCCATGTGACAAGATGGCGCTTGGGATAGATTTTGGCATATGTGGACATAGAGGTAGCGCCACCTAATGGCAAAATCTAAATTGGATTTCTGTATGTTATCTTGAAAACTTTTTGTGGAATTCAAACCAAACTTTTTATGATTGTCTCATGTAACAAGACATCGCTTGAAATTTGTTTTATGCGGATATTGGACTACCCCTGGCGCCACCTGGTGGAAAAGTCTAAATTTTGTTTCTGTATGTTAATTTGAAAACTTCTTGTGGAATTCAAATCAAACTTTTATGATTGTTCCATGTTACAAGATGTGGCTTGGGATTATTTTTGGCAGATGTTGGACTACTGGTGGTGCCACCTGGTGGCAAAGTCTAAATTTCGTTTCTGTGTGTTAATTTGAAAACTTCTTGTGGAATTCGCATCAAACTTAGTATGAGTGTTTGGTGTGTGTCAACCTTTAGGTGGCGCAGTCTACATTTGGTTTCTATGTATTTACTTAAAACTTCTTGTGGAATTCGAATCAAATTTATATAATTGGATTGGCATATGTCGGACTACAGGTTTAAAGTTTAAATTTCAGTTCTGTATGTTAATTTGAAAATTTCTTATGGATTTCGCTTCAAACTTAGTATGACTGTTGCATTTGACAAGACAGAGTTAAGATATTCCACTTGTCAAAGATGCCGTGTAGGATTTTGTTTGGTGTATTCTTGTCTAGACATGCTGTCACACAGGGGATTCTATTCAAACTCAATTTTAATATTCCATGTGGCAAGATTTCTTCGGGCGTGTATTGCGACTCACTTGAGCTCTTGTTAATCTGTGGTGTCCTCTCTACTGTTTATTGATAACCTGGAAGCTGGCTTGGTATGCTAGTGGGATTTCTTCACAGCCATATTGGAAGTGTGGACGGAACCCCAGCTGGGATTGCAGTTCACCAAAAAACATTTAAGTTAAGCCCGCAGCCGTGGCTTAGTGGTTAGTGAGTGTGCTTTCTGAGTCTATTTCGGTGTACCCTTCACAGGATCTGTCGACCCTCAGGTGAGTGAGTCACAAGATGTGGCTCCAGCAATCGCAAGGTTGGTTTTTACAAGGGTTCTCCCTGTTTTCCACCGTAATAAGGCAAGGAAGAATGTGAACTGGACACTCTGTCTGATGTAAAACCCAATCAAACAAACAAACCATACAAGTTCATTGCATACACAACACATAAGATACAAACAGTAACTTAAATTTGATAAAAAGGCAGAACTACTGCCTGTACATTAAAGAAAAATGATTAATGGACAATGATATCAAGCGTAAACAAATATCAATAACCTGTACACAGTATCCACAGCCTGGTTACTTTGGATGTGCATCATAAAATAAAATCCACCAATTTTATGATAAAAAAAATAATTTGTTGAAACTGACACCTGAGTTATAAAAAAATTGGAATCACTAGAAAAATAATATTCTAATAATAATGTCCTCATAATGAACATGAACATGGTGGAGTGGTCAAAAGTGTATGCTCTAGTGACTGTATGCTTCTCACCTCAGCACTTGTGGCTTTGATTCCTGTGGACCCGTATATGGTATATGGGCTGTACGTCATCAACCAGACAACCAGTGGAAGGTCATCGGTTTTCTGTGATAAGTTTCCCTCCCTTAATAATGCTGGTCAATGATCTGTAATTAAGAGTTAATCCTGTTGACTTAATTTCGAATAAATAAATATGAAACAGACTAAAATTTTCATTGTTGTTTGTACCCTGCCAAACCTTAATGGCTTTTCCTGCAGACTTTTGGGAATTGTGTAATGCCTATCTCAGTTCTACTTCTGGATACCTTTAAAAAAAATACTCTCTTAAAAAAGATGCACAAAGTCAGTTTCTTCCCAAAATTTTGTAAACAGTATTTTATGAGTTCTGAGTTATTTAGCTGTTGGGAATATTAAAAACAATAAGACAGCATTTTCTTAATTTATTGTGCGTATGAATAATTATTTTGGATTCATTCGGAAGGAAAAAATCAGCAGACAAAAATGGGAAATATATGTTTATTGTAGAGAAAGAAAATATTTGCACAAGGAAAATCGGTAAGCTTTTATTATTCAGTTGTTAGGATCTGTTGATAGCTGTTTTATTTAAAAACAATAATAATTAAACTGGAATTAGTCTCCTGTCTACACCCTGACAGGAGGTCTTGAGCTATAGACGTGCCAGGCTATTGTTCAGTTTCACCTCAAATCTGTCTTAACATTTTGTCAGTGACATTTCAAAAAGATCAGGTCATTCCAGTAGTAGTTTAATATGAACACATTTTGCTCACTTTCAAACTTGAACTCAATCTTCATAGGTTATGTTGCTACTGATTGATGTTGATCATGGAATATGTATGTGCTGCCAGTCCCCCAATGTGAATACATAAAACAGCCTGGTAAAGCTTCTGTGTGAAAGACATTCAGTGGATTGATCGGGTACTTTGCTTATATGACGGCGGTGTATTCCAACAATAATTGACACTAGCACAAAGATGTTAAGCATTTCAATAATGTTGGAAAGTTAATTTTCCTCCAGTACAAAGTAAAGACAGCATTGCTACTCTTCAAACAAACTTCCCTTAGTCAGAGGGCGACAGACATTTGAAGCAATATTTTACGGCAAATCAGTTCTCTCATAGAGGATAATTATTCAGTCTGTTTTCATTCGGTATTTCTTAAGAACTTTGGAAACCATTCGCTTATTATAGTAGATAATCATTGAATCATACAAAGACGTCTTATTACCAATAGCAGTATTGCTATAATAATCAGAATAATAATCACCAAAGAGACGTTTTTCTCTCGTATTTCCCGGTACTGTTGAGGTACAGCCTCTTCAGTAGATTCTGGTTGAGCATTTTGTGGCTGTCGCTGTCTGACCGTTGAATTGGTTACAGGTGCAGAGGCTATTTGAGTTGTGATGGTTGCTGATTGAATCGTTGCACTACTACTCCCAGTTATCTGAGACTGAGCGGTACTCCCAGTTGTTGACAACTCACTTGTACTCCCAGTTATCTGAGACTGAGCAGTACTCCCAGCTGTTGACAACTCACTTGTACTCCCAGTTATCAGAGACGGAGCTGTACTCTCACGTGTCACTGACTGAGCCATACTCAAATTTCCGGGTAATTGTGTTGAACTGTCAACTCTTAATGATGGTGAATTACTGGCAGGAGTAGTTGGTTCAGCAGTAGTAAAAGATGAGTTTAAATAACTGGCAGCAGTCGTCGAGTTTACCGGGACATTTGGTGCTGGAGTCATCCTTGGGTTGAAAAAAGGAAGATTTCCAGGCATGAAGTACTGTGAACAATAACCAGGTGGATATGTTGGAGAAACAAATGGAAGCGGAAAACTTGGTCCAAATTTTGAGCCTCCACTGTTGGTGACTGGAGGTTGCCACATTGGCACTGGGCTGAATGGTGAAAATGCATTGAGGGTGGTTGGAAGTGTTGGAAGAAAAGTTTGAGGAGCACCATTAATGGATCCAACAGTTGAGGGCTCTGTTGTTGCTGTATTCTCTGGCTCCCCTGAACCCTGTGTGCTCACCTGGTCATTAGAGATGGCTGCTCCTGTCACACTGTTTCTCTTTTCCTTTTCAGCCTATAATAATGCAAATAAGAAATCACTGACCATCAGACCGAGGGAAATGCATCCTTACATAATTTGTGTTTAAAAAACATTGGTTAGAGGATTTAATAAGTTTAGTAAACCCATCATACTCCTTCATGGTGTGCCATATAAACCTTTAATAAACAGTAACGGGTCAAAATATATGGCACCTATTATCTATTGCTTATTGCTTTAGCATAGACCCATTTTGTAGTCGTCAAAAATTCATTTTCTTGCTTAATACGCGGACCTTTATCAAAACAATGCCTAATTGTTGGGGTTTTGTAACTGAATTGTATATCACAGTAAGTCTGAACCAAACTATTGTATCTAAATGGTCAAATGTCTAAATTAAGTCTGATTTAGCATTTAAGAAAAAATATATTAATACGCATAGTGAGTCGTGAGAGGGTTATTATCGCATGTCGAGTTTGCTAGCCTAGTTCACATGTTAAAGCCAATCTAGAGATCGTGTTCAAAGACACCCTCCTTGAGATCCTCAGCACTGACTCTTGGTAATTTTCCACTGAAAGCAGCAGCAGTAGCTTAAAATTTGGGAAATCCCCTTTCCTAAAACACGGGCGGTTGGAGGGAGCTTCATGTTGCCCTGGTGCTCTCAGAGCTAAAGGGGAACAGGAAGCCG
>JARFOD010098005.1:0-16883 GCA_031763545.1 Mopalia muscosa
GACGATTCAGAATATATATACATGTGTTGCAAAATTCACAGTAGTTTAGAAGTAAAACGGCGAAACGTAAAAACACTATGTAGGGGGGGTTAGAGTATCCTTAACGACAGAATGAGACTACGGCGACGGAAGGAAAAATAATGACGGAAAGCATTGCTCGAAATCAACTTCGAAACACATGATCAAGAGCAGGTTTTCTGTTCACGGTTTAAATAATATCCAAATACAGTCGTTTTTCTATTTCTTGGAGTCTCATTTGGTAATAATCAAGTACCATTCAGCAGATGCAGATCGATGGTCTGTACGCAGGCATGGGGTAAGACCGCGCCGGTTTTAATCAAATGTTGGAGTCTGAAGATGTTTGAAAAGAACTATCTTAACAAATACACGTGGCTGTTGTGAAATAGAGCGTCGCTGATAGGCTAGGGTCCCACGATTTTGGGCGTATGCTGCCAATAGAAATCCAGCACATGAGGCTAGGCCAGAACAAAACTAAGCAGCGAAATGTCGCGTGGTATCTCTATAGCAGTCTATATATATAAAGATACCATGTATTTGGATGATGGAGACAAGCAAACCGGGTGTTGGGATGACCGTAGTGGAATACAACAATAATTATGTCTTTGTTAGACCCTATATCTGCTTCTTATTTTAAAACTTATAAATACACGTGTGAAGGGCCTTATCTTTAAAACGTTTTTGCTCAATTCCCTCTTAAGGAAGAAAGGTTGTTTTTTATATGAATATATATTCTTAATATTTGATAGGCTTTACTACTACAGCAGCAGGACATATAATTCCGGTATTTGTCATGAACCATGTGTAGTTCAACAACAAACGAAATACTCTCTTGACTGGGCAATTCTGCCATCGTCATTAGTGACTGTACAAGAATGTATAGGATTGGGAATATTGAAGCCAAAACAATTAACTAAAAAACACACAATTTATCTGAAAAGACATTCGCTAGATTAGGATAGAGATTTGCAAGTGTGCTGTATTTTGTTTTAGTTTCTAAAAGGGCGTCCCTAGCGAAACGTTCTGAAATTGATTTGCGGATAAGTTTGTTTGATCGGAATTTAACATCCTACTCAAGGTTATTTCACTTACATGACCGCGGATTATCCACTTCACATTGCCTCATTACAGTGGAAAACAGAGAACATACCTCGTAAAAACCACCCCCACTATTGCCGGAGCCAAAACGTGTGATTTGCTCATATACCGAATGGTCAACAGAAGGAGTCGATCCTATGAGCGCTAGATAGAAGCAGGATTAGGAAGCGCACACTCTACGCCTAAGCCACGGGCTTCAGATAAATCTTGTTTAGCTATCTTGTGCTTAAAACAAGTCAGAATTGTTTTGAAGGATGACAACTTTTTCGCTACTTGGTCACTGATCAATTTTTTTCGATATGAAATTCTAACTCGTCTTTAGGTCATAAAACTCCTATATGCCACTTAAATAACCTTTCCGTGTTTGTTATCGAGGTGTCTAGTTTGGGAGTAACAGGTTTAAACCATATTAAAGCCTAGTCCTATCAGGCAAATACATGTATGATGCCGTTTTCCACAAAACATCCGCATCTATGACAAAGGTGAAATGACCTTGAGTTGTCCAAGGACATTAAACACCTATCAAACACGCCCCTGTCATGTGATGATTTTCTATAAACCAACATCTTTACAATTGTTTGTTCTTAACCTAGGCCAAAAAAAAACAAATTAAAGAGAATGGACAAAAACAAAAATTTCACAGTATATTTATTTATATGGGTACAAAAGTAGACAGTTTTTAAATCTACAGTCTTGACAGATCTTCCAAGATTTGTAGCGGATATAAATATTTAAATTTTAATGAGAAATTCTCAAATACTTTCTGAATCAGAGAATTTGGTGTTAACCTTGGGATTAACAGTATGGTATAAACTGTACAGAAAATGGGAGACTGTTGAAGCATTAAGTCATTTTATACAGTAACTCAATGAACACTGAAACAAACCAGTATACGCACAAAGTACACCTAACAATATAGACACCTATTAACGGCTTGATTTCTTGATCAAACATATACATATATAATTCAATGAATGATGACTGATTTAATAGATATAGTTATAAATGGAATTGTGACCTTCATTTTTTTGTACAAATAAAAAACAGACATGAGAAGCCATAGACAAAGTGATATACATAAATAAAAGAACTGTGCCACAAAGCTAAGATTTTGCCTCCATTAAAACGACTCACTATAAAATTATGTGTTAATAGAAATAAGAAAACTGGACCAGTTGATAAAACACTTGTTACCTTACAGGTAATGTAAGGTAACCATATTTCTGTTTATAACACAAACTGTATACTGGCTTCAGTTCACAGTACCTATCAGGCCACACAAAAATGGCTCCGATTTCTCTAGACTAGATTGTTTACAAAGGGTCAATTGATTTTCTGCCTAAGTAATTAGATTGACTGGTTTAGTGTCATGTTTTACGGTATTTCACTTATATGACAGCAATGTGTTTCCAAAGAGTGAACTGCAAAAAAAACACAACCATGATGTGATATATACAGTCGCTCATTCGGAAAGTTATTGTTCCTCTGTAGTAGACAACATACATATACTTCAAATCAATTATACTACCAATAGCCAGAGGGCCGCTGAATGAAAGATCACAAATCCAGTTGGTCTCCTGTTGGATTTAAATCACACAAGAACCTTGTGACATGATACAAATCAAGTTCCAATAAATAACAAAATTCCATCATTAAACAACTTTTGAAAAAAAAAAAAAAATGGACATAAAATTAAAATGATAAATACATAAAGAGTGTCACAAGCTGAGATCTGAACATTAATATGCAAACATTCTATTAGATCTAGATACATATAAAAACATGAAGCAGGCTTTTGATGACGGGCATAGAAAACAACTCTGCTACTGCTAGGATAAAATGGGTTACATAAAATAAACAACCTGTTAAACTACTTGGTATGGTATAAAAGCTTTTGGCATAAAGTGTTGTTTTTGCAATTCATGTAAATTTGCTAGTATTATCTTTGGTTAGTCGATAAAATGCAGTGTAAAATTTTGTTTCATGGCAGAATGGTCTGTTCTGCTAAGCATGTGATCTTTTTTTGACAAAGCATAATGAAGCAAAATTTAATATACACTATAAACTGGAATGATTGGGCCTATAATAGCAAGTTCTAAATTAATACTATATTCAATTAAAATGAAATTAGTAATTTGAATTAGCATAGTACATTTAATTGTTGAATGGCAAAAAGCACACACAATGGGTAGAAGGTTGGTACAACAAGAACAGAGTAAAGAATTCAGGTAAGGGAGAGATGACAGGCACATATGGGCGAAATAAAACTACATTATGATGAGCACTTTAAACAACCACATTGTCACAACCATAAATAAAGGCAAACAGCACCTGTGTACTAATGAACTAATCTGTTGAAATAAGGATGAGAACTTCTTAAAACTTGAAGCGCACATTCACAGTAAATCTTGGAATAATGCGAATTAAAATATTTCGCTTCAAATAACATTGACAATCAGTCTCACTGGAAATCAATAATAAAAAACACTTGCACAACATTTACATGTACAATCTGTGGTAATATTTACAGGACTTAATATCATTACTTATATACATAAATCTAAAAACACAACAGGTATTTTGGACAAACAATAACAAATGTGAGATAAATTTGAGAAGTGTTAACTTGAAGACATTGACGGCACCACAACAAAGAGCTATTAAACAATGCACATTTTGAGATTTCGGAGAAAGCTTACTGCTACATATATCACAAGAACAGCATACAATAGACATGGGGAGTTACTTCAAATGTCATCATTTCTTACTCAAGAGTAACAAGGAGTGCAACAAACCCAAAATATCACAACTAGGATAACAACAAAGCAGTCAAAGACAGGAACACTGGTGTTCTCAGTGATAGCACCATGCCAGTGAGGCTGGGAAGTCAGTCTCATACATTACACCTGTGTATGAAGGTAAAGGGGCATTATGGGGAAAGTCCTCACATTACACCTGTGTATGAAGGTAATCGGGCAGTATGGGGAAAGTCCTCACATCACACCTGTGTGTACAGGTCATAGGGCAGTATGGGGACAGTCCTTGCACATCACACCTGTGCATGAAGGTAATCAGGCAGAATGGGGACAGTCCTCACACTCCACACCTATGTGTGAAGGTCATCAGGCAGTATGGGGACAGTCCTCACACCTGTGAATGAAGGTAATCGGGCAGAATGGGGACAGTCCTCACACTATACACATGTAAGGGGACAGTCCTCACACCTGTGTGTGAAAGTCATCAGGCAGAATGGGGACAGTCCTCACACTATACACCTGTATGGGGACAGTTCTCACACCTGTGTATGAAGATTATCAGGGAGTATTAGGGCTGAAGGGATAGAGTCTGGGCTGTCCTCATCAGACAGATTAATCTCACTATCCTCTATTTCACAAAGTCCAGAGATATCAGAACATGAGGCATTGGTTGATGTGTAACCCCCCATTGACACACTCATATTGTCCAGAGCTGATTGTGATTGGTCCCCATCCCCATTATAATCACTGTGAATACCATACTCATCCACTGTAAACCGGGCTGGACGAGGAAAACCGTAATGGATGACGTCATCATCAACCCCCACAGCACCCTCACCTAACAGTGGTTGTTCATGATTGAGGTCATCCTCATCGTCCTCGTTTTCCTGCTCACTCTGTTGTCCATTCAGGTGATAGTTTGGCAGGTACTGATTGAGGTGCACATTGAGATTATGGCGTGGAAGTTCATACTGGTCAGCTTCCTGGAGCTGGGCTTGTAAGGCTAAGATCTGCTGGAAATCAACTGATGACGGATACTTAGAGGGGTCATCATTATAGTCATCATCAAACTCATTATCTGCATACTCAGAATCACCCACATACTCAGAGTCATTCTCTACATACTCAGAGTCATCTTGATACAATAGGTGACTGCGTTCGTGAATTCTCCCAATATGATCATGGTCTTCCTGGGTGCCCACATGGGTGTTAGAATCATGGCTGTGTGGGCTGGAACTCAGGGAGTCAGGAACCTCCTTCATTGGAACCTCGCTGATGTTAGGAAGCGAGGGGTGGGGCGCCCAATCGCTCGTGTCCCAATGGTACCCTAGAACATAAAAAACATCATAAGTTTTGTATACATTACATGCATATAGAATACTACATACTTTTATACAGATAAAATTATCTGTACTGTTTATCAGTGCACATCAACTATCTTATTGCTGTGAAAACACTCTCCAGGAGTGAAGCAGGGGAGACAATTTAGGTTCTTCAGAGCATGTGAATTCAGATAACCAGTCTTTAATAGTATTCCCCCTTAAACCCATGATAATACAGACAACCAGGCTTTAATAGTATTCCCTCTGATAAACATGAGCATACAGACAACTAGTCTTTAACAGTTTTTTCTCTTAAAACCATGAGAATACAGAAAACCAGGCTTTAATAGTATTCCCTCTTATTATCACAAGAATACAGACAAGCACACTTTAATAGTATTCCCTCTTATAACCATGATAATAGAGATTGTTTGTTTGATTGGGGTTTAGCATCGTACTCAAGAGTATTTCACTTATATGATAACGTACCAGCCCAATGGGTGAAGGAAACCACCCTCGACACCACTGGCAACAAACACAGACAGGACTGGACAAATACAGGATGACAACAACGAGACACAATACAGACACCACAAACAGATCGGCTTCCTGTTCCTCTCTAGCTCTGAGAGCACCAGGGCAACATGAAGCTCCCTCCAACGACCCGCATGAGAATAGAGACAACCACACTTTAACAGCATAACCATGAACATGTGAATACAGACAACCAGACTTTAATAGTATTCCCTCTGATAACCATGAACATGTGAATACAGACAACCAGACTTTAATAGTATTCCCTTTGATAACCATGAACATGTGAATACAGATAACCAGACTTGAATAGTATTCCCTCTGATAACCATGAGCGTGTGAATACAGACAACCAGACTTGAATAGTATTTCCTCTGATAACCATGAGAATACAGACAATCAGACTTTAACAGTCTCCCCTGTTATAACTTAGGTGTGAATAAAACTAATAAGAGCATAAAAGAAATACATGAATGATGGCTGGTCGTGAATACATATTATTCATATCAGAGAACACTTTCAGCTACCCTAACTAGGGTTTTATTGTTTGTTTTATTCGAGTTAAACATCAAACTCAAGGGTATTTCACTTATATAACGATGGATTGTCCACTTGACCTTGCCTAATTACATAGCCTAGCGACTTTTTACACTAGCACACCAAGATGTGAAGCATTTCCATAATTTTGTAAAGAAGGAAGTTCTACTGTTGCCCCTTACATGTAGCTCGGTATTTTATTGGGGTTTCTAAGGGTTTTTTTCCATTTAAGTGACACTGTGTGAAGTCAGCTACCCTTGACATCACTGGCAACAAACAGTTACAAGAAAGAACGATCACTCTGGAAACAGAAAGGCAACATGGAGTTCCCTCACAAACCCCCTGTCTATAGTTGAAAGGAGCAACCTTCACAAGGCACTACTAATAATGAGAAGATACAACGGGACACTTTTGACCAGAGAAATAATGATAACGTTCTTATAATTGAGAGAAAACCCTGTATTTTTACAGACACTTTAAGTGTTCATACAACATGAAGGTCCTCATGTTTAGAGACTTATGATCATTTCTAATTCAAGCCTTCACAACCGTGTTAACCAACACACTTGTGAAAGAGTTATAAGGGATTTCACAATCTACCCTGTATCTTCTCCAGCATGATCATTCAGGCAAACAGATCTATGTAAGCAAATTAATTCAAATGCTATCTCTAGCTTTTAACATAAACAAACACTTGAAACGTTTGATACATAGAAACATGTAACCTAGTAGCATATACAGGTGAGAGAATGAGGAGAGGTGCAAATGGAGGGTAGGTGCACTTACAGGCAGATTGGTGAGAAATACCGCTGTGAACATTCAATGGGAAAGCAGGCAAGGAACAAAAATAGGCACATGTTTACACAATATTCAACTGCTTTTCCACAAGTGTGACAAGTTTGAGAGACTAAGGCCATGACCTGTTCTACTTTCTACTTTATACATTATTAATACTGGACTTAAATCAAATGTAAACTACAAGAGAAGATCTAGGCCCATGTACCATGATTCAACAGTAGACTTAGTTATTATAAAAGCAAGGGCATAAAATAGGTCAGAGTCTGAAAGGGTGAAGTTTTTTAGCAAACCTCCCCACTCTACAAAACCTTGTCTTTTTTAACTTATATAAATGGGGAGAGTTGCTGAGAACTGAATGTACTTTAGTAGATACTATCATGGGTTAAATATAAACTGTTTATGTAATGATAGCAATAAGTTTGATTCATGAGTAAAAAAAAAGACATGTAGCATAATCCCTGATTAACATCACCAGACAATATACAAAAGATAAGAAATATACATATATGCAAGATTTCAAAGGAACAGTAACAACAACATCCCAAATAAATGACAAAATTGATGATTACTGAGCAAGTTTTCCACCAATGTCATATGCTAAGTGAACAATCCTATTAAGTAATAGTATTTCATTGACCTTTAATAGTCACAAATATCAAAGTTTGAACAAGATGGCCATGTGTCATTGCAAAAGAGTAAAAACACACAATACTTAAAGACAGGCAGATCAGGATGACGACACAACAAACAAACAAGAAACTATCAGCCGAGGACAGTTCCATGCTTCAATACCAGTAGTCATCAAGGGAACAATATACGAAAAAACCCAACAAACTGTATGCTTAATTAAAGAAGAATGATTTATATAAACTCTGAGTGATTATAAGAGCAGAAAATGATTATGCAAGAGAGTTAGTAACATGTATTACATACATTTTAACATATATAGGACATATACACAGGAAATGGCACTATACAACATTACTACATGTACATTACAACAACAACAGCTATAGGACCTGCTTGATTTATGATAAAACCTAAATAATTATTTAGCAGAGGACAAATTTCAATCAAACACAACGGTAAAGAAACACAGAGGCACCGAAAAAAGGACTGTTCGAGAGTGTTTATGCTATTTGTCACTTCAACCTCTGTATTTCTATGTTTATAGATTTCATGTTTGTCAAATGTTGATCATCATGTCATTTGATTTCAACACAAATTTATTGTCAAACATTATGCAGAAAGCCTAATAGGCTGGATGACACAGAGACAACTATTACAAGTCACCAATCAGGGGCATAGTGAACTCAATGTAAAAATCTACTTAAACTTAGTCCAAGGTTATAAAGCTAAATGACACAAGTAGGTCATTGGTTGGATTTAGGAGATAACTATAGACCTCATCAGTTTTTTTTACTAAATGTTGGATTGATGAGCATTGAATAAAACAAGCAGGTCCAGCACACAACAACACTGATATGACCATAGACCACAAAACAATAAATAAAGCATGCAAAGAGTAGACACAGTGTTAGGACACTACCTTTCTTTTTCCCCCGCTTGACTGTGGAAATGAGAACCACACGAGTTAGTGGACACAGAAAACATGGAGATTACCAGAGAACTTGATAGCCATTATCATTACTGTGATAAAGTGGTGACATATAGACTGTGCAAAGATTATCATATTTCGTGAAAATAAAGTATCAATTAAACTTGTGAATGCCAAAAACATTTGTTAAGAGTTATTCCATTTTTACTTCTAAAGGATAGGGAAGATAGTGGCTATGATAAAACATCTGTTAGAGTTATTACATCTTTACTTCAAAAAGAGAGTGAAAATGGTGGCTATCATTCCATTTTAATCATTAGTTTAATCATTAACAATTGACAGTAAAGAGTTGAATAACTAAGTAAAAAGAACAAAGTATTAGAGTTTAGTGGATTAAAGACGGTTATTATTCCTGGGCTACATGTATGCAGGTATAATTTACTATAGGTATGTTACAACTAACACCGATACATTTTGCAAACTACAGCACTGAAAATCCAGATATTTGCAGAAATCTTTGGCAAATCACATTTATCAACAAAGCCATAGAGATTCCATGTTATAAGGGATGATTACATATGTAGCTAACCAGGATCACTAATACAGTTGGTTTATTAAAGGAAAATGAGGATTCTTGTCATTATTAAGCAGAAAAATTAGTATAAAGCCATTGAGATAATAGTACATTTTACACAAGTTAGTGGGCCTAATTAGATTAAAAGCTTTGTAATTCCAGGAAAATGGAAATAATAATGCTGATGAGAATTATTTAGGTCTGTCAAAGAAGGCTATACATGTATGTAAATCAATTCAGATATGATGGGAGTTCAGCTGAGTTTGAATGAAGTTATATTGTATTCAACACATCTGTAAATACACAAGTTCATCTAAGGACAATTGCTTTCTGGAAAGATAAATTCGGGCATTTCAAACCAAGGACAAAACACTTGCTTTAGATATGAAGCCCCGGGTCTCGTTTCAGAAAGCGATCTTAGTCTAAGTTGGTCTAAAGTACGACGGTGACACAATAACTCCAGTACTGGTCGTCAAGGTAATTAAAATGAACTTAGGCTAAGATGGCTTGTTAAATGGGCGTCCGTACTCAATGCATATTTTCAATATAGGTTATTCCCAATCTTTGCCATACCCCCTGTAACAGGTGCCCTTCACAGAGTGAATTTATCTCAACCTTCTACAGGATTAGTAAATATGAGGTTAATTATTGCACACAGGTATATGGTCTAGAATATACATTCAATTATAATATGAGCAGAGCTTTTGGACAACCTATGTATACAACTGAAAGCGCAATAATGAATTCCCTATGTATTTCACACTGTTATCGACACATATCCCTGTGTTTGTCAGTTCCTAGGATCATTTCCCTCCCACCTAAACCATCCATTGTACTCTTGTTGGGTATCAGTCTTTTCTAATACATACACAATCTAAACCCAAACGTTCTCCACAGAGAAGGGGAAACAACTCTAGTGAGAAACATTCCCATATCTCCTCTCGGATATATATATCAAGATTTTCTGCTACAAAACAGTGTCTGCACCATTCTTGACTGATATTTGTCAAAATATTGAGATAATGATAGACAGCAGGGGGAAAAATACAGTTCCAAACAATAGTGATATACTTAGGTTGTAGATGTATAGAGCAACTGCCCCAAAGCTCCGCCCTGCTAGATATATGTTAGTTATGAAAAGCAAAGCTAGGATAACAAATTGTTATGTATGTTAGTGATAGAAATACAACCCACTGTTTTCTAACATGGCAATCAAAGCTAGGATAACAAATTGTTATATATGTCAGTGATAGAAATACAACGCACTGTTTTCTAACATAGCATTCAATCTACTGAGTTCGTTGTCATAAAAAATTGTACAACAATAAACATATCAAACAGCAACTTCTTAAAAATCTTTTAACGTTTTGCTGTTCATTGGTTTTTGGAGTATAATTTTTAATGGAGAACAACCAAAGATGAGTGGTCCAGATTTCTCCCAGCCATCTAGGCAAGGGAGTGAGCACATACCTGGTAGATCGTCTTCACTCTCAGACACAGGTAGACTGGAAAATGAGGCAGCTCCCTGTAGATTCTGGTGACTGATATGAGCCCCAGGCATCAATTTACCTAAATTATCGGAATACTTCTTATCTGAAAGAGTAAAACAACCATCAAGATGATCCTGCTGTATGCTTAGTTGTTGGGATTACTAGGTTTTTAAGAGTCATGTTCAAGGATACTTCATATTATTGATAGTGCAGTATTAAAAATAATCTATTAGAAAACTTATGTTGCACCCCAATTGGCAGCATGAATATACCCGCAAAATACACTGTCACTAGCTGATTACCCCAGTTATTTTAATCATAACATCACATTGTAATCTGACCACTTTTATTTTTTAATTCTTGTATCATTATAAAACCAAGCTCATGGATTTGTTTCTTTAAGGGCATATATTTTTTTAACAAAGAATTTTTATGATTATAAATTCCATGCATGATTATACAAAGCATCAATATGTTACTGACACTTTGTCATTGTTTATTTTACAATGAGTTTCCAGTTTTTCCAATGGGGAAAAAAAAAGAGTCTAAAACAAAACTGAGTCGTCCAAAATTATTCTGCTATGTTCACTCACCTTCCCCGTAGTTCTGTAGTATATTGGGGTAGTCAAACTCCCAGTGCCCTTTCTGAATAGACTCCGAGTCTGAGGCAGAGTTTGAAGGTGGGGGAGGAGGTAGAGAAGGTGGAATGCTGGCTGTTGTAGTACGCGGACCCGTAAATGTCTGTAAATACTCTGTGTACATTGGAATGTTGTGAATACTCTCTAAATCATCAGCAGCACTGCCATAATTACGAACGGTGTCAAAGTTATTGAGGGTATTGACGGAGTCATGGTTGCTTGGAGTGTAGGAGGCTGGTCTGTTTGGAACAGGAGGGGGGCGGGGACTCGGTGGTTTGTTCTGAATAGCTATATCCAGGTTACTCAATTTTGTCCTTTTAAAATCGTCATGGATACTATTCAATAAGACTTCATTGGCATCAGAGGCAATTCCTGCTGTCACATTTCCACGGTTTCGTTTTCGTCTTTTACGATATAATCGGTAGGACACAAAAATAATAACTATGAACAGTAGGCCCACAACACAACCTGAAACAGTAAGGATAGTTAGACTTCATTCAAACACTAAATATTTCAACACTAACAAACGCTAGAAACAAAAACACATTTGACAAGAAAATGGTTTAAATGACAATAAATTTAACAGCACATGATTCTACATGGTTTGAATTAACATCCAACACATAGATACTTTAAAAATAAATGTCAGAAAGATATTACAGTATGCCTTCTATAAATCTACAAAAAAAACACTCACCAATAATCCCATATATTTCCTCATTTTTAAGTCCCGGAGTAATAGCCGGGAGTGTGACCTCATCACAATGAATGCCTGCTGTCCCTGTGGTACAGTTACACGTGTATGTCTGTCCGTTTGGCTGACATAGACTGCCATGTTGACATGGTGAACTGTGACATGGATCCAATAAAATCTCACACCGATCACCTGATAGTAAATCAATATCAATTCTATTAACAGTTTCACACATCGCTTGATGTTTATTCTGTTAATAATTCTTTTATTGTATTCACCCTCTTGCTAATGGCAGTTTGTGCCAAGTATTCTTAGAATAACCAAGGCCATCATATAAAGGAAATACCCTCAAGCATGGCCTTAAATGCCAATCAATATATCACAATGTTGTTACATGTTCAGTAAGACTGATTGTTACTTACAACTAAAATCCACTTACCAATCAAACAAATATAATAATTAGGATCTGATTTAACTTTAAAAAATATCTCAACCGTTTTACTGATTAACAGTTGATGAGAGGCAACTCTTCTATAGACATTTAGTTTTCTTGAGTTGCTGAATTACAATGAAGTAAGTCTCAAATTAAACTGGTAAGACATATGTTGGTATTGATTAAAGTTAACACTTTTGGCTGGCTTTCAACATTCGGTAAAGATTGGTTCTTACCTGCAAACTTATTAGTGTCACATCTACAGATATGTGATTTTGGACCTTCAATACAAACACCATGATTGAGGCAGACATCTGGGTGACAGAAGTGGCCATAGTTACATCGTTTACCTGTTAAACCCACCTTACACTGGCACTCAAAGTCATTTGGTACCTCAGGTATGTTGTTACAGGTACCTACCAATCAAACACAAATTATTTACACAAATGAATGACAAATAAATTATTATTCATCTCAAAAAAGGATTGATAGATTTCCTGCCTGGTAAAACATCACCATGTGGACTCTGCATTGCTTGGGGTGGTAAGAAGGTTCACCAGGGAGAGATTCGTGTTTAATATTTCTGATCGTAAGATGGAATCTTGGCGCACATCATTCTTAGTAAGAGGGAATTATTAAATTATGTCTGTATGTAAGTTGGGATCCACCCTGTGTTATGTCCAGTACATTGTACAATCGGCTCATTCAATTGCAGACATCTGCCACAGATTGATCTCATTTATAGTAGAATCCATGGAGTTGGTAGATTCCTCAAATTTGTTGCTTTTTATGTGAGTGTGAGTAGATGTTTAACATTATTACAGGTTAAATTTGGGCAGAAAACAATCCAAACCCAGGATCAACAGAATATACACCTACTGAGGAACTTCTGCGAGCCAAGCCTTTTAATTACTTCCATCATTATAATGGTGCATTGCATTGTGAAATCTAAAGGGTGTGGTTAATTTACAGTCAGTGATGGGTCAATTAAATACATTAGAAAGACATGACCACTGATATGGATGTTCAACTTCTTGATATAATTGGGTAGCGACGTTTCGATCTTGATGCTTAGATCGTTTTCAAGCAATGGTTACAATCTCAACAAATATACTTTAAACAATAAAAGAAATTATATAACTTGTTACAACCAAGTTGTTTTTTAAAACATTTTTTGTATAGGATATATTTATTTTAAATTTTATATGCATGCTTGTATAATTATTGCTACATCATACCTATTGTTACATCATAACTGATATGACGTTATTCTATAGTAACACGTCATAACGTCATTCTACTGTTACATCATGTCATTTTAATATTACATTGTGTCATTCCAACGTAACCATAACGTCAATTTTCTAAACAAGTTATAGAATGTTCTTTTATTGTTTAAAATATATTTGTTGAGATTGTAACCATTGCTTGAAAACGATCTTAGCATCGAGATCGAAACTTCTTTACCCAATTATATCAAGAAGTTGAACATCCATATCAGTCACGGTCGTCATGTCTTTCTAATTTACCAGCTTCTAAATGCCACTCAAACAAGACACTATTAATTTGCCATAAGCCGTAATGTTAACGTTTGGCCCCCCCAGCTCCCTCCCAAACTTTTGTTGGGCGAAAACGACTGGCACATGCCCTAATCTACCCCTCCATCAAATGGTGATAAATACACCAAATGTGGCCTATTAAGGCTAAAACAACATTACACTGACCAGAAGCCTCCACTCAATTACTTCACATCAATACCAAATACTCCACCAAAAACAAATGTCCGTGACCAGAACAAATATAACAAGACAACACGTCATTTTTAATGGGAACTATATTCGAGGCTCACAAAAGGGAAGTAATTGGGGTCTTACGCCAGTTTCTCTGACACGCACATTTGAGATAATTTTGCAACAATTTTAGCTAAATCAAAATCTACCTATAGGCCTATTGCAGCACATTTCTAAGCTCTCAATTATTACCAGCCGGTGACCAGTACCCGTACGTATACCTCCGTCTTGTCTCGTCTAGCGGATCGGCAGGACTGAGGTACTCTGGCTCAAAGAGCGAACCCATTTCAAACGCCATAATACACATGTTCAAGGCGTATAGAGGCTTGCCATTTCTGAAAATTAAGGACTCTGCGGCTAGTCAGGAGTGAAAAATAGGACTTTTTTCGTGGCTGATGCGGGTATTCCCAAAGGGTGATTATATGAACATCATATATATTGAGGAAGCGGAGGACTTCAAGATTCTAAATATAATTGTCATATTATTATTCATTTTATTTTATAATAGCATAAATATAGAAAAATGTAAAATAATTTATAAAAATGGACCCTTGTTTGTAAACTCTTATTTTTTCTCAGATGGTCGGAGATTTTTTTTTTTCTTACAAACTTTCATGTCTCTGTAGACGAGTGTTTAAACTACAATACTCGAGATTTTTTTTTTTTTTTCTTACAAACTTTCATGTCTCTGTAGACGAGTGTTTAAACTACAATACTATCATAGGGTTTTTACTTTCTTTACAATTGTATATGTAAAAAATATAAATCTGCCATTAAAAAATATTTGCTTAATATCTCAAAACGAAAATCAATATAAAAAACTGCATGGTAGAAATAAACGATTTAAATGGTAAAATCACCAAAAGTGAAATAGAGTTTAATCTTTTGCATTCATTTTTTAATACAATTTTTTTTTTTTTTTTAAGTCTAATCTCTAAAATTTGGGAGACGTCAGCATCGTAGATTTCTTTCACACCTTTGTTAATGACTATCAGTAGGATTCCTACTGGGGCTAATGGGGACACGAGTAGTTTGTATAAACATTTGTTCTCCATGTCTACTATTCACTTCAAATACACATCCGCACAGTCATGTATTTGATCTGTTGGCCTTTCGCTCATTGGGTTTTTGGTGTTGGTCAGTTGAGGTGAGATAATCACGTTAATCCCTTCCGCCCTTCGATACACTTAATCCTCGAGGAACGCATTTTACAATTTAAATCTTAAAAAAACCCATTATAAAATAATTACTTTTCTTTTTCAAACTGTTTGCATTATCAACATTATGAAAAGAAAATTTCAGAAAGGCAGCAAAAAACAAAAACATGTTACCCCTGACTAGCGGTCCTTTAAAAATAAATTCGATTTTTACAACCTCAAAAATAATTTTTAAAGGGGGGGGAGGGTTATACATATAACAGCAAAGTGTTAAAATAGAAAAGGAAAAGATTAGCCATATGCATTCTTACATAAAAACAACATAATTTGTTCATAGTAAATCCCGGTAGGCCTGTATTTAAAATCCGTTGAGTATTAAATTTAATTTAATAAAATCGTAAAAGTTGGTATGCCTATTTTATGCTAAACCAGCCGTTTGCAACAGGAAAAATCGTCATTATTTATTCATTTCGATCGATTTTCAGCGAGAAATATTAGGTTATATGGTTTTAAATTACCGTTTGTCTTATCTGATCTTAATGTATTGTTGTTCATACATGTGTCACTCTATATAAAAACCTGTTGAGAATTACTTCCCTTGTTCAGATCTATATCACGTTTGTTTGATAGCGGCGCTATATATTGACTTCCGGTCGTAATGCTAAAAATGGAAGGGCTATCGTGTCGTAGTGGTTGCTTGCTAGTTTTACTGTTTTCTTTTTCTTTTGCGACTTTGCCTCACAAAAAATTTGAATACAAGCTAAGTTTTAAAGGTCCCCACCTTGTGCAAAAAGATGGATCGATTCCGTTTTGGGATTTCGGCGGAGGTAAGTAATTTTTGGAGGATATCCTTTAGCCGGCCTACTCGGCAAAATTTGATTGGGAGTTGTCGACACGTGTATTAAATCGCTGCCGGCAGTTTGCTTGTCTGGGCTTAAAGTTTACTAAGACGAAAACAATTTTAAAGTTTATGTATTCATTTTACTTAAATAATTATCCTGAAGTTACCAAGATTAATCCACAAGTTTACTCATCAAGTTTGACAATGAAAGCAGTGCGTGATTGCTTTAAGCCGAGCATATGGTGCGGTTTGACAGCTGTGTAATCCAATAGCCTGAATAGGCGAACACAATAGTGGAACTCCTAGGGTTTGGATCGGTTGGGGGCAAAGTACTTAATTCCAGATTTATAAAAATCACTAATCAAATCCGAACAGATCAGATTGAAACTTTGTTAAAGCATATTGTATTTCTTAAAAAAAAAAAACAACAATAAAAAATAAAAATAAAATAATAAAAAAAACATTAACAAGATATTCATTATAAATTTAAAAAAATAAAATAAAAAATATCAAAACATTCAACATAAACTGTTTTATTGGTTTGTTAAATTAACAAGCAAGGCTTCTTGGCGCAAAGCTGTTTACAGCTTCAGAAGCCGGGTCCTATCCAGCCATAATTGCTTACTAAATGCCATTCCCATTGAA
>JARFOD010098016.1:0-16883 GCA_031763545.1 Mopalia muscosa
TATAATCATCCTTTGGAAATACGCGCAAAAGCCATGAAAAGATAAGAGTCGCATTTTTTTTACTCCTGACTAGCATTAGATTCCTTTAAGTTTTGCGACTTGAATATATGGTTATGGAAAAACGAAATTATGGGCTCCAATTTAAACGTTTGAAATCAGACTTTCGATTAATTTTTATCAACTAACATATAGTTTGAATTCCTAACTGTTAATGCAAGCGATAACAAAAATAGTTCATTTATAGCCCAAGGCGTCCAGCAAAATCTTTAAAAAATTAAAACCTGATTAATTTAATCCAGAATTTAAATGGACACTTAGATTCATGATGAAAAACCAAGACAATGGTCCACCATGTTTTAAAACGAATTATCCTGCTACAAACAGGAGTGCGACAATCATCTCTTCTGGTACAGGATTTAAAAGATGGATGACTTTTGGCTTGTTTAAAGGTGTCCATGACTAATTCGGATATTTACAACCTTGTCGATACACAGTTGAGGATTAAAGCTGGCGATGACTTGCAAAACGGACTTGCATTACGAAAGGTGTACATGTGCTTTTGCGTTTAATGACACAGTTAAGATGTCTTAAAGCTAGATACATAACTTCATCCAACCGTAAACATGTAAATACAACTTTAAGAAAACATCAAAAAAACTGACAGAGCTGAAAAGCCATCCATGCTAAATAACTCTATGAACTTTTTGCTTCGGACCAAAAAAAATTGGCGGAGGGTAATGTGGTGAAAGAATTGAATAAGCAGTTGGCAGTAATTATCTTCAGCTGTTCACACAAATATAATCCGTCATCTGACCAAAAAGTATGGGTCAAAACTCAATATTTGGAGTTAAATCCACTTGAACTCCTTTTGACGATTGTCATGCCTCGTGTAGTCACGTTCAATTGATCTTTGACTTCCCATAAATTTATTTCCTTGTGTTGTGACGAGGTGTTCGAGAGAACTCGTCTATAGCTAATACATTTTGTAACCATTAAGTGCCATCTAGCTTTCCCTTTCCCGGTGCTCTCCCTTTACAATAAGCCAAAGGTGCATACACATTTGAAAATGCGTTAAGTAGGTCAACATAAAATTTAACATTTATAAATGATTAAATTTGTTAGTATCTTTTTAATTTGTTTGTTTGTTTGATTTGGGTGACTGGTATCTTTAAAAAGACAAATGGATTGATGTAAAGCTGAATGACATCGAAACATAGTCCCGGTGTATTAATACAGTTCTAATTTGTCTTTGCTACGACCGCACACAATACGCTGAATTAACTGGTATCACTACCACGTAGACATTCAAAATGGCACAAGGTGTACGACCAAGCGGGCTATACGTAAGGCATGGAGGTAAGACAGGGACGATTTTAATCAAATGTAGCTAAAGGTCATGCAACATGTATTGCGCATGCTTTATTTTCATACTTTCAAAACAATGAATGGAAGTTGGCGAGTTGACAAATAGTTTTAACTTGTGTTACTGTTCATATCGATCATTTCTATTAATTACAGTTACGAATTAATGGTAAACGTACAGTATTTTATTGATTTAATTTTCGTAGATAGTCAAACTTGCAACGGTAAATTGTATGTGCTGTCCGTTCAATCGTATTCTCGCGAGAGTTTCTATAGTGGACGAGACTAAGACATCTCTCGTACGCTATACCGAGCCATCGCGCATTAATTTCCGCCAATATTTGGACTGATCGTGTGCCACAGACCAGCAGATAAAAGTAGTGCAAAGTCCGGGTGTATCTTGTCCGTGTCTCGACGAAGAAAGTAGAATCGATTCTATTTTAGAATGTTGTCCGTTTATGTGAGACGTCGGCTAAAATTCAGGCCATATGAAAACAGGGTAGCAAACAGCATTCTGGATAAGTGTTTGCCAAATCGACTGTCCCGAGTTACTAAAAAAGGCAAACCAGGGATAACAACGTATCGTCCCAGAGCAAACATATATGCCCAATGTTCGTGATATCGAAAGGCCAGTAGTAAATGTATGTCACCCAGTCGAAGGCCCGATGTTTGAGTGGTTAACATAAGCCAGCATTTACCGCTCACGGAGGGGGGACGGGTTTCAACTAGCAACATTGTCTGAACTAGACACTGTTCAAAGTAAGAAACAAAGAAAAGGAATATGAACGTCTTTAATTATGATTAATTGTACATCAGGCTGGTTGATTGTGGATCTCAAAGCATACAAGAAAATCACCAACCTATACTAGTATTTTATGTACACACAGTTCAACAAAATAACAGGAAGTTCTTTGTTATGGCTATCAACTCCTAGATGAAATCAATTTGAAAGGTGTTCCTTATAATTATTTATATAACCTGTAAAACATAGTCCCAAATGGCCAGGAAGGTACTTTGTCAAAAGCCTGTCTTTGCGAATCCCACACCCTTAAAATAATTGCCACTGAGCTCTGCATTTTGTCACTGACTTGTGTTATAATCACCCTTATTCTTTCCACTTACACAAACCGGTTATCTTGTTAAATTTCCCGTTTAGTATATATCTTAAAAATTAACACTGAAACACTTCATTTTTACCTATTTAAACGTCTGTAGACGTTCTTTTCAAAAGAATAACACAGATATTGAAAACCATTATCGTAGGCTACATCAGCGCAGAAGCAATGTCATATAAATTCTAACTTTCAAAGTTAACCTAAACTGGGTAAGTTTGAATTTTATGAGCAGATGATATGCATAGAGGAGGGCGTATATTTAAGGGGCACACTATTTTTTGCCAGAAAAATGTATCATTTGCCCGAAAATTATTTATCATCAATAAATATCTATGTACGGTATGTACAATTAAAAGACAGATTTATACAATAATTAATAGAGTCGGATCGAAGCACATAGCCTCGTCAGTTCTGTATTTAGCTGTCTTAGAAAGCATATGACTGGCTAGCTGGCGGGAATGGTCGCATTGGCCTAATATTAACCGATGTCCATTGTTGCGTTTGTTTCTGTAATATGAATAAGCCTTACTTCGAACATGAATGATGTGGTAAATAATGATTTGGGAGATATTGTGCAACTACACTATCCGAACTACGAGACTACAGACGGGGTATGACTATCATAGATCAATAGACAAAGGTCTAGGGGCCACAGAGCCCCCGGAAGCCCCGAGAATGAGGAAGCCCATAGAGGCTATCTCAGCTAAAAAAAAATTTCACTAAATGACATTTTGATAGCAAACTCGTTTTTTGTAATGTTTTTCGGTCATGCAAGCATCTATATAAGATTAATTTAATTTCTACTGTTCTGTACAACGTCAACAACAACAAAAATTGACAAAATAAAAAAAATTCTGCCTACCTAGCCTATTTTTTTTTCAATCCGTTAGAGGAAACAAAACATTTTTTTGAGGCGTAAGTAAAACAGCCAGTCTAGCAAGCTGATGATTCTGCCCGTTATCATTAAACTATCGTGTTAAGTTTAAATTAATGTGTTAACCTTACGCTCGATAATCAAAAGTTCCATCCCTTCGTTTCAGCTGCTGATAAAAGAAGATATGTTTGCCGCGATGGGCAGAAGGAAGTTCAGTCGAAGAACGGGTAGTGTGCCCTTCGCTCTCATCCTAGTAGTCACATTTAAGTGATTTGTTTTTAGCCCCTGTTTGTGTAAGTTTACATCGCCTTTTACGGCTTCAATCTGGTCATTTCGTGGTTGCTTTTCGTCGATTGCCTACGGTGATGTATTGAATGATTTTCGTTATTCAGTGGGCCGGTATATCCCCATCTGAGTTAAATTACCCGACATTTAGTTACGAAAACCCAGCCAGTCTTCTGCACAATAAATTACGCTCAATGCCATGTTTTTTTTTTTGTCTTGCAAGTAAAACCATAATTGGCAGTACGATTCAGATTTGTGAGGTTGATTTGTGTGGTGTTATTTTGTTGTTTAGGTCGCGTTAGTCTATGTTAAATAGTAGTACCAAGCTGCAGAGGGCAACATAGCTGTTACACGCATACAGCGTCATGCTTTGTTTAGCGAGGTGGGATTTCGACCAATCAGAGCAAAACAAAGATAGCAGATATGTCGTTGAAGAACAATACAATATAAAAATAGTCTCGAAATATTAGGGCGGAATCTGATAGGAATAAGTCCAAGCATCATCACCACCAACAACAACAATAAACAACAAAATAACAACAATCAAATAACAACAACATAACGGCAACAACACTACCAGCAGAGCAACATCACCAACAACAAAGCACAACAACCCACAAAATAACCACCAACACAGGCACAAACTAAAGTGAGACCGACATAAAACAACAACACCATCATCATCACCAACATCAATACCGATGTGTCTGTTAAGGAGGGGTTTTGTGGTTTGTGTATGGAATGACATGATCACCAACTGTTAAATTAAAACTGATTTGAGTAAGATGGTATCTTAAATCGTCAGGGTCTCATAAGTCAGAAGAAGTTAAATGCGCTTGGTTTGTTTGTTTGTTTGCTTGAGTGGTGTTTAACGTCGTACTCAAGGGTATTTCAATTATATGACGGCGGATTGTCCACTTCACACTGTACAATGTATTATTACGGTGGAAACCTCGTAAACCCTCGTGTTGACTGGAATGCAATCCTTTCAGAGAAGAATGCACACGTTTACGTAATATTTCAAAGAAAGACCGAATGCGATGTATAATAGACGTACCGCCTATATGTACATGCACAAGGTAGCTTGCATCTTCTCAAAACAATCTTGACTACATAAAATTAAGAGGGAACAAGAAATATATATTTGAGCATTATGCTTTAAACAATACAGTTTTTACTGGCGGAGAGCAGTGGCTGAAGTGTGTGAGTTTCGTATATTCCCGTAAACCGTATACAAACCTGTCTGCTTTGTTCGTTTGAATCGTTGTATTGCTAATACTACTGGTCCCTGGTTAGCCATCTTCCCAAGGTAAGGATCAAAAATGCATAAGACCAGACTTACACGTTTTAGGTATTAAAGATAGGCTCGATACCATTTTGTAGCTTTTTAACAAAGACTGGGAACCAGGAAGTGACGAAGGTGCTCTTCCCTTTACAGTAAGCCAAATGTGCATACAATGGGTTATGTAGGTCAACATGAAATTAAACAATTCCATTCGTTTGAAAATGATTAAACTTGTTAGTATCTTTCTAATTTGTTTGATTTGGGTGACTGATATCTTTAAAAAAGCAATTGAATTGATGTACAGCTGAATGACATCAAAGCATAGTCCAGGTGTATTTTATACAGTTGTAATTTGTTTTGCTACAACCGCAAAATTTACGCTGAATTAACGGGTATCACTACATGTAGACATTTAAAATGGCACCAGGTTTATGACCAAAGCGGGCTGTACATAAGGCATACAGGTAAGACAGAGACATTTTTAATCAAATGGCTCGATACGACAACCTAATTTCCGGCCTTACCTCGGGAAGACGCAGATAAACATTCTTGCATACATAAACAAATATTTTTTGTAAACATATTTTAACATGCGGAGGTGAAATATTTTACAAATTGGGAGCAGCTATCACAAGGTTTAATATAAAAAAAAGAATTGAAAATTATTCTTTATATGTTTATTCCAGTTAGGTGCATTATTGGCTTATCACACACTTTGTCATTGTCATCTACAATCGTATTTTCGAGAGAGTTTCTATAGTGGACGAGACTTAGACAACTCTCGTACGCTATGCCAGGCCATCGCGCATTAATTTCGCCAATATTTGGGGCGGGTACCAGCCACAGACCAGCAAATACAAGAAGTACAAAACAAGTTGGCCTGTGTGTATCCTACAGTAAATGTCTCGACGTAGGAAGTAGAATTGATTATATTTTAGAATGTGTCATCTACAAGCAGTCAGCCAACGTGTTATCTTCAACATCTCCTGATGTTTGACCTAGAATACATGGCAATAAAGACAATAGTGCACAATTATTTGTTTATTTAGCGTTAATCGATATCATTACTCAAATCAGTATCTGTTTAGGTCTGAGCCACTGAGTACATTGCTATGGTCTGAGCCACATATCACAGTGATATAACGTGAGCCACAGAACACAATCATAGGACCTGAGCCGCAGATGATAGTGAGCAACTGAGAACAATGGTATGGCCTGAACCACAGAGCGCACTGTTTGGACATGAGCCACAAAGCATAGTGATAGGGCCTGAGCCACAGAGCACAGTGATAAGGCCTAAGCCACAGAGCATAGTGATAGGGCCTAAGCCATATAGCACAATGATAGGGCTTGAACAACAGAGCACAATGGTATGGCCGGCGCCACAGAGCACACTGTTTGGCAATGAGCTACAGAGCACAGTGATAGGGTCAGAGCCCCAGAACACAGTGATAGGGCTTGTACCACCGGGCACAATGGTATGGCCTGAGCCACAGAGCACACTGTTTGGCAATGAGCCACAGAGCACAGTGATAGTGCTTGAGCCACTGAGTACAGTGATAGGGCTTGAGCCACAGAGCACAGTGAAAGGCTAGCCACATAGCACACTGTTTGGCAATGAGCCACAGAGCACAGTGATAGGGCTTGAGTCACAGAGCACAGTGATAGGGCTTTAGCCACAGAGCACACTGATAGAGCTTGAGCTACTGAACACAGTGATAGTGCTTGAGCCACTGACCACAGTAATAGGGCTTGGGCCACAGAGCACAGTGAAAGGGCTAACCACAGAGCACACTGTTTGGCCATGAGCCACGGAGCACAGTGATAGGGCCTTAGCCGATTAGCACAATGAAAGCAACGTTTATCCTTTCCATAATGCATATGGAAACAAAAAAGAGGATAAAATGCTCAAACTTCAGATTTGTAATACTGAAGGGGTAAGCCTAAACCAATCATTCGAATCTTTTCAGAACCCCTGGTGTAGCAGTCGCTGCTATAAGTAGTTATATATATTCTAAATTTTCATATATATTATAGATTCATTAGATACTATATCTACGCATTTGTATAGGCCTTGTGTATTGTAATGAATTTGTATCCAATTCACAACACAAGGGGTATACAGAGTAAATGACCTCTCATATCTGTTTGACGGGACAGTTAAGGTGTAATTCGCAGACAAGATGCAGTCAATACTAAATGTTAATGAGCGAAAAGATTTGAGGAGAAGAAAATAAAATAATTTACTGTTATACTTTTTAAGTCTGAGCATTGTCGATAAATCAATTATTCTAGTAAGGAAAGCTCTGGGTTTTCTTGGCGTGGTTTTACGCCTCGCAATTGGCCATCACCGATTATTACTATGATGTATTTGGCTGCGCTGTTTGGAGCCGAGGCGGTATCTTGGATGACCAGACAGATCATTGACAAGTCGTTAAGTGAATGTCATTGGTTCAATTTGACCGGTGTAGGTGCCCATTGTGTATTTGTCAGGGCTGTCCCAGCTCCCAATCCTGAGACGCTCTGCAATACACGCAGTCTCGATTTGGAATGGATTGAATAAAATTAGGGGACACCATGGTAATTTGAAGTAGAATCAGTGACGTCACAGTTGGTGAGTGGGAGAGTGCGTTGGTTTAGTATATATTTACACGCGGGCCCTACAAGACTTGGCAGGCACGGGAACAACCAAGAGAGACAACAAAAACATACTGGAACAAGACTCGCTTCCAAAAACGGACAATCCAGGATCTGAGAGGCTAATAAACAGGTAGGAGTATTCAGCTTAACAGCCTTTAAAAGTTTATTAGGACATCATTTTTTCGGTATTTATATGTGCGTGTCTACAAGCTTTTCGTTTTTCTCACCAGTTATTTCATTTTAAAATAACTTTGTTCGCTTTTGGACGAATCGGATATCCTCAGATCGGCTCAATTCGGTATTATTGTGAGTTTAAGTTCAACAGTAAAATGTTTGTCCTGAACGTTGAAGGTTTTTTGAAAATCGTTCAACATACTTTAAGGAATTATTCCAGGCTGATTCGTTAGTGACAGCTTAATCTTTGATACAAAACAGCTAGGCCAGCATTAAAAACTCGTCAAAAGTAAAGTTTCTTGGTCTTACACAATATCTAATATAAGAAGGGCCCTAGAACTACCACGCACGGATTTAGCGCTGACGATTGGGACCTCATTCCGATTTATTACAGTTCGATTCCGTATATGTGTTTCGGCATGTAACTTGTCTGAACCATATTTTTTGTTGTAACTAAGGGGTTTCTTGTAACAAAATGTCACACTTCAATACTGATCCAGCAAGTATAATTGCCATTCCGTTATGTACATAGATGCCATAAGTCGGAAGTAAAACCCCAATCAAACAAACAAATCATGTGTAGATAATATATAGACATCAAGACTGGTACTTTATATACGCGAACTTCATTTCGATTTTGAAGTACCTGCAAGTTCACTACTCGCGATATCTTGTCGATAGATAATTTTCTCAAGTGCAACGAATACAAACAAAAAACAACAAAAAAACAAAACAAGTCAACATCCCGACATGCTAGCGATTTTATTTTAATGTTAAAAAAAAGAAGCAAAACAGACAGCTTAGCTGACATACGGGAGTCAATGTAAATGTCATTGTGGTAACTCAATAAATTAAAATAAATGTTATATATTTTTCTTCCAAATGGAAAAAAGAAACGTTACCTGTTAAATCTACAAGTTACTTTTCCAATTGCCTTGCAGATATATTCATTCATAAAATTATAGGAAATTAATCAAAATCGCTTCAAAACATTAACAGACCACAATGGCCAGAAGGTTATGAGCGAGAAAGTTATGAATCGATTCACTTGTTCACTTTCCACTCGTACGATCACTGGACGAGAACAATATATGTCAAATGTGGTATACCTCGTCACTTGTAAGACGTGGTTGAAATAATCTTCCAACCTTTCGATTAGAATTCATAGTTGACTGTGTTACATTAGGTAACAACCCATATTTCTAATTGCTGAACATCCGGCCAAATCTCATTGTGAAATATATTCGAATAATAAAGTAAAATCCCACAGAATTTCGCTCTGAAGAGAAAACCGAACTGAAACGCACAGAAAGATAAGCGTAAGACCCTTCCTGTATTGTATCCATTGTATTTTAATTGGGAACCAGATTAAGGACTTAAGAAAGGTTAATTCGTTGTGTATTACAATATGATCAACTTAGCATCCAGTTTGCTTGTGTCCTTTTACATGGTTATCAAGATATCTTGTACTTAAAATGTCTACTCCTCTATCACAAACATTCATTATGGCGTACAAGTGGAGAAACAAAATCTAAAAGATTTACTGATAAAGGCCAAACTTCGCTTGTATTACATAACTTGTAACTCTCATTCGCCTTAGTGACATATTCATCCGTTCGTGTCTCTTTTAACTACCCATTTACTCCTTCATTTATTCTGCACCTATGCCAAATATTTTGTTTGCTGCATTTTTTATCACATTGTCTTCTTTCGAGATGGCTTTAGGTTTCCTGTAACAACGCGATATTAAGATCTAGCCTGAAACTTGTCTCTGAGAGTTAGTCTAGAACAGGAGACGATTCTTCAGGTTTAATTAATCGACATTAATTTTCAAGTCTGATTAATGTTCTTATAGAAAAACAACAAATGCCCAACAACAACAAAAATATCCTTTTCAAATTACAAAAGAAAAACACTCCCAACGGATCCAGGCTACTGGTTGGCGAAATCAAGACAACGAAATTTACGAGATTTTTTCTTTATATGAATTATATTCACCAGCGCTGGAAATTGCCATTAGGATATTTACATTTGTTAAAATCCTGCAAAAATACCAGCATTGCGTACCCTTTAAAAAATAATGACTCTTTGAAGTTTCTTTGGAGAAGAGATGGTTCTATATGGACAACCAAACGGTTCTTTGATATAAAAAGAAAGGGATAAGTACTTGCTTTGAGAGTTCCATAAAGAACCAAAAAGGATTCTGCCAGAGCCATGACTGAAGTACTTTAAAGGGTTCCTTTAGAGCCATATTTTTCTAAGAGTATATATAGACTATCACCAAGAAAGTCCAATTAATTATAATAAATTGACGATGTGAAAAATATAAAGCTCCAAGTGAATATGAATAATTAACAAATATAGACATTTGAATAGCTATAGCATGTTCACTTGGTCAAAGTGCACATTATTGGCAAGACACTGTGTTGAGAGACTATTTTCTGTGCCAATTTAATAGTCTGATCCAGTAAATCCCGTTAAACCAAAGGCAAAGGAAGGTTTTCTTACAAAAACATCAAATAAATCCATAAAGATATTAAAGAGACAATCAATCAATTGTAGATTGTAGGGAGTGAAAGAAAAATATTTGCTTTCCTCTATCTTGATCTATTATAATATTTTGTCAATCTATTCTTCAACCTACACGCTATTCAAACTAAACAGTCCCTTTACTTTTCTCTATGGAAGGTACAGGTCGTAACGGACACGTGCGAAAACATAGATTTTAGTGGATTGTTTTGGATAAATTGTTCGTTTTTCTCACTCACTTTGAGAGGTGTCCTCAATTGGCCTTCGCTCTCCCCTGGGAAATTAATTGAGCTGACTAGGATCTGTTATTTCAGGCGCTGGTCCAGAAGTCTCCGTACACAGCGACCCAGTGAATGACAGGGCAATCCCAGCCAATTCCAATTCATCCCAGCACCGTCCGATCTAAGTTTATCTTATTGCCAGTAATTGTCGCCAAAACGCTGAATCTAAATCAGTGTATTTAATTAACAGGTTGGTGGCTACTCCTTGTAAGTTCTGAGCACAGTGATTAGCAGTCACTGATCAGAATCACCAATTGTATTAGGTGTCCCCCGTCTTAACCCCAACGCTTGATTTTAAAGTCGTACATGGAATGCGAACTGCAGGTCATCGTTAACACTCATTCCATATTATGAACTGGCTCTGCATACGAAACTGAATCATGTAGAATAACCACATTATGACAGACTGTGTTGAGTGTTTACTGTTGAATCATTTTCGATTGATTTAAATCGGGCTCTATTGGATTTTAATACACAGATGGTAAACCTGGATAGTTTTTGACTTAATTAAAAAAACGCGAACGGGCATATTAACTTTTGACATCCCTTCGGTTTTATCTCTTTTTCAGTACTAGACATAGTTATTTCTCTTGCGGTAACATTACCAATATGCGAAAAGTTTGGTGGACCCATCTCATTATCTCACACAATTTACAGCCCTAGATATAAAGCAGAAACTCTCACAAAATTACAAAACGAAATTCACTTTAATAGGAGAAATGTCTATATATTGTTTTTTAAATGGTGAGTCAGAAAACATAATTGTCGAAATACACATAAATGCCTACTCTAGGCTTCTTGTCTTATATGATTTTCTTAGGAACAATAAATTACAACAAAACTCTAATTTTGTACGATATGTCGAACAATAAAGTATTGCTTTTAAGTGTTCCTGAATACGTAGATAAATCGTAACAAGAATATCGTGATGCCACGCCCAGAGTAACACATGACTAACGGATAAACAAAAGTTTGTTCTATACTATTATTTGCAATTTTTAACTGCACGCTTTTGCAATTAAAATGTAATAACAATAATGTATAATACACGATAGCGACTAACATATATGACCCAGATTGTGAATCCCGGTGGCGACAGGCAACACATTTCTTTCTCTACATATATGAACAATCACATAATAAAAGTGACGGAGATAACTGCATCATCCTTGTTGATACTATTCAGACAACTGCACAATTATAATTTTGGCCAAAGTCTAGGATCAGCTATATACAGAAACACCACAATCGCCCTGTAATATTATCATGTAGGTCTTCAATATGTATGAACACTAGATGCAGGCCAGTCACTTACATAGTAGATAAGACCACATTTGTTGGGCAACAAAAAAGACAGATTGATTATTTGGTTGATATTTTGACATTCTGTACTTAAGTCTCATGACTTGTAAGAAGCTTCTGAAACAATATCTGGCTGAAACCAAAAATTGTCTGCGAATTAGTGCCAACAATCATTTGAGTTACCGCTACCTAAGGTTACAACTCATATCTCCAATACCGGAACATTTATCTTTTCCCGATCATTCGATTAAAGATCATTTTGAAATCATGCAGATTGAAGAAACACCAATTCTATTCCCTGAAGAGTAAACCAAACGGAAAAGTTTAGAAAGGGAGGCTATTGAATTAAAACTCTTTAAAGGTTGTTACCTCTGGATTTCAATTGGGAACCAGATAAAGGGTCTAAGAAAGGTACAGTCCCTATTGCGTTCTAATATGACCTACCTAGCACCTGCTTTGCTATTCGCCTTTTTACAGGGCTGGCAAAATCCTATATACCTAAAATGTCTAGTTCTCTGTAACAAAGACCCATTATAGCATACAGTAAAAACACAAAAATAAAAGATCTACTGGTTAAGACGAAACTTTTCCCTAACAGACAACTTGTAACCTGTCATTTTCTCCAGCAGACATATAAGTTGGTTAATTTCATACCAGTTTACAGGTCGATTAATTTCTTACACAATGTCGAATAGCTTGTTGGCTATATATTTATCATATAGTTTGTATTCCATGACAATGGTCAATACCTTCTCTTTCGAGATGTTTGAAGGTTGTCAATGACGACTCGAAATTAAGATCTTTTAATTCTTGTAGTTTATCTAGTACATGGTATGATTCTTTGTTTCGGTATTACAAGTTGTAGTTACGACTTGTTTTGTAATTTTGTCTCCACCAATCAAAACGTCAAAAATAAAGGGTACCCCCTAAGGCGTTTCTACAAAGCAAACAGTCAGAATGGAACTTTAACATTTGTTGAACTAGTATCTCTTCTAAGAGAGAGTAATCCCAAAAGGACAAATATACGGTAATAGATGACTGCCTTATACAAAACAGTATTCAACTCTTTACATCTATTGTTTAATCAAATGGTACTCAATTAATATTGATTTTTAGAATATTGCTAACCAAAGTATTTTCGAATTCAGTTACATCTATTGGGGAATCCCTTTTCTCTAAGAATACTGCCGAATAAAGTAGAACTATACAAATTTTATTATTTATAAAGTACTTATTTACAAAACAATTCTGTTTAAAATATGGTGATTTAGAAAAATGTTATATGGAAAAATGTTGAATAAAATATCGCCCTATAAAACATTACTACGTACAAGTATGGGTAAGAAAACTGATACTAGAATGTTGGTATACTGTCGACTCACTCAACATTTCCCCAGTAATAAATATATCCCACAAGTTAACGTTACCAAGGTCTGTTGTCAACCCAAAAATAAAAAAAATATTTTTTCAATTTTTTTTTTTTGCTGTCCGCTTTTTGGTAAATACACTAAGTGATTCGATTATTCATCTCTTCTCATCAATATGGTAACGAGTCAGAGTTATTGTCATTATGCCTCCTGTCTAATGTGTTACCCTTTGTATACTGTATCTAAGGCAGGTACACACTATAGCTGTTATATGCTATCATTGCTTAAATGTTTGTCAAACTTCTATAGTTGGTCATGAATATTAATTAATGGTACAACTGTTAATGTGTCTATGGTGGGATCAAAGCTACACAATTCTCGCGATGAAGCTTACAACCTTAAACATGATGATGTACATTAACATTAACGTCCACTCCGTTTGTAATGTTAACTGAATATGGTCAATACAGTACTGTCCATGAAAACTGCAGGTTCGATAAGTTTGTTCTATTCACAAACGTACTACGTATGGCAAATGTGTTGATTATTCAAATTAAATCAATTTATTAAAGACAGATGCGTAAAAAAAAAAACCTATTCAGCCCCATCCCTTATTTGCTATGACCTGTCGTTGCAGGGTCAATATTAAATCTGAGGTAGATTGAACTCAGCAGTTTTTACAAGCGTTAATTCAGTAAATTGGCGACCACTTGAATTGAATTTAAATGGAATTGTACGGCTTCAGTTGTAGGATTTCTTCAATCTTCAAAAAGAAAGACAGAACGACTTCTAGGACATAAAGCGTACGAGTAATGTTGTTTCACTTTTGAGGCGTCTGCCTCGGTGGATTCTTCAACGGCAAGGACTCGGTGGAGGCCGCTTGAGGACAAAGTCGTCGCTCGACAAACTCTTGGAATTCTCCCGAAGCGTTAAAGCCCCTTTTAAATATCTCCATCAGGCATAACCAGCTAAATGGGATTATTCTTGACAGTATTAAAGAGATAGTTGCTTAATGGAAAGCTCTAAGTATCCACACTGTAACATAATTGCATTTCAACCTATTAATAAAAAGCCCATTTATTGGTTGAGGCGCCGGTTCTGAGAAGGCGGTCAGACTCGTTCCGTCCAGTCACAGTGATGGTGAGTGCATGCTCTCGCTTGGAGAGTAACCATAACGTATAACTTGCCGACAATCTTAGTGTTCTTTGGTAACATTATGTAAAAAAAGGAGTAAATAAACGAAACCTTTATATACATCATTTAATATTATGGGTAATAAAACTATCTTATGACTTCCATCGTTAAGCAAAAACTTCTCTCCATGCATTTACATCCGTAATGGACACACTCGATCAAATAATTAACTAAATAGCCAGTTGCCTTTAATATAGTCTTCAGTGTAACATTGTCCGCCAATAGAACAGTCATATGGTCACGCAATATAAGTAGATGCGAAGCAGCACTTAAAGTGACAACAAATCTGCATTTCGGTAATGAAATGTAGTTAATTACAGTGTAATAGAATTCGATGTTGTACTTCATTGAGCCCGATTTCAATGCATTGACCAGCAGGGGCTCGTTTCACAAAGCACCTTTAACCTACGTTGAACGTATCTACCATGGCAACACTATATCGTCTGCACAGGTCGTCATGATATTTACGTTTAATTTAAGCTAAGATTGCTTTTTGAGAAAGGTCCTATGTCTTTTTTTTCTGTCATCCTACTACAGTTTAATATAATGCAAGGTATTAAATTACAGACAACCAAATTGCAACCTTACATATAATTATGTGTTAATTTAGACTATATTTAATTCATTGCAACACTTTTTAGTAAGTTTTTCGAAGATACTTAATTTAGTGTTCAGTTTTTTTTTACGGTTTTTGTTACCTCAGTTTTTCTCAGGCTTGAAACACTTACAGATTACTATTATTATCCGGAAAATCACCGATACTGACAATTAAGTAGAATCTCTCCAATAGTGAATTGATTCGGCTTAAGGATGAAGAGTTAGGAATCGCGGGATACCATTTGGACATTGTGTTTGCTCAATATACCACCAGAACATGACTATAACGATACAAAAGATCACTCCCAAGCTGTGCACTACGTTAATACCCTAAGAATAGTAAGGCGGAAGTTTGTCTATGCTCCTGTTTATATTAATAAACTAATAGAACAAACCCTTTGAGGGTTGAGCTGTTATTGGGAGACAATTCTTAAATGTTCTGGTTCCCGGCGGATATTTGTCAGCTTTTCTGTGCATTTATAAAATATACTATATGTTAGTACGATGGCTGCAAACCGCCTGGGGGACATAGTTCAGTTAATTTTGCTAGTTAGTCTACGGCTCCACACCAGCTTAGCATACACAATAAGTGATCATTGTCCCCTACGATATGAAGTTGTCCTATACATTGAACAAGAATAAATACCTTAGACGTAACATATTTTCTGACATTCCGTATAACTGTATACATATCTGTTTTCCGACAGTTGTCTTAGTTTCGTGCACATCTTTTAAGTTGATATTCCACTACTCCAACATCATGTCGTTCCACTGACGATTACACAACTAGTGTTATTCCGAAAAACAATAACTTCATTTTGACTCAATATTTCAGCATTTATAAAGCCATTACCAGGAGTTACAAATGGTCAACAACAAGTTTATATATAGGTTATGGGTGCCCATTTGTAAATATCTCCTGATGATTACATGATAAAGACTGAAATATTGAGTCAAAATGAAGTTATGGTTTTTCGGAATAGCACTACTTGTGTATTATATTCCAGTACTTTGGTATGTTTCGTGTATAAGGTTCAATCAATAATGGTACGATTTTATTTGTAGCAATAAAAAAAAAAATATTAAAAAATCCCATAGAATTATGAATGTGTTCTCGCCACAGTGTACCTGAAATACCGTTGAATGTGGCGTAAAACAATAATGAATCAATCAATCAAATACCCAAAGAAACCCAGTCTTGGGTCTTTGGTCCGCGACGATTCCACACACAAGCTATAAAAACAAGGAGAAAACTCTAAAGAACAAAAATACGAACACTTGCTCGTAGATTAAATATTTAAATAAAAAAACCAACTGGCTTAAACATAGTAATGTAAAGATGTAGCATAGCGTAACATTTAATATGTTCAGTCTTGGAGTGACTTGGCCTGGAAATTAAATGAAACATTTCCTTTGAAAATTCTAAGCACAAAGTAAAAGCAAATTAAATTCTATCACATGGTTAGATTTACAAGATTAATGTTATCGAATTTTGCGGTGGGTTGTTTAAACTATTATGCGAGTTGTGCTACAGTCAATTGGCATGACCATCTAGTTAATATGTAAGTGCTGACACTCATTTTAACGCATAAATCCAATTTATGGGAATCTGTATATCCGTAGTTTTCTTAGAAAATGAAAAAGAATGGAAAAAATAATAGCTCTTTTATATAATTTATTTGGCCATTTCACTGTAGAGCTTACAGGTACGTGATAGTTTAAACCAACATATTGGGCATATAGTTGAAACTTTTATTGACTTAACATTGGCAGTCCTGGGCAAATATATATTGGCAACTTTGAACAAACACACTTGCATAAAGGTATAATTGAGCAAACCACAATTAGGGTGTACAGTGGCGGCGCCAGGATCAGAAA
>JARFOD010098027.1:0-16880 GCA_031763545.1 Mopalia muscosa
GTTCTCTGGGTTTACGTGGTTTGGAAGATCCTTCTTGACCCAATGCCATGTCCGTCGCCTAGGCGCATCACCAGTCGTACTGAAATTATACACAGTAAATAGTTCTAAATGCAAATATGCATATATGCATATCTATATATAATTCAGCTAATAGTTTCATGTGTATTATATATTAGTTGCGACTTGCGAATGAGGTTTGTCTTAATCCAAGAGAAGTACAATAATTTACAAGATATAATTACTTCTTTCGTTTCGGTTGTGGTCCATTATCGTTATTGTCTATAGTCCCATCAACATCATCATCGCCCTTGTCTTCATCGTCATCGCCCTCGTCTTCATCATCATCTTCGTACATTTCTGCGACTTCATCATCAGACAGATTTTCGTCTTCGCTCCCACTTGGGATGTCATCCATCAATATTTGGACCGCTTCATCGACAGACATGTACTGAGACCTCGGTCTACAATACAAATGATCAACTGATGTTTACAAACTCCATCTTCATAAGGGCGAAACTTGGCTCCCCATATCCATGGCGTCCAATATCTTGGACAAAGCTATTTTTAGCACATCATCCCACATGCATAGTGTACAGTATATTGGACATGTGACAAAAACAAGACTATATAAATACAAAAAGCACACACACTTATCTAAGTTAGGTAAAAGAATTCAGCATAGTTGCATGCATTATTTCATTCAAAAAAATTTGATAGATAGATGCGCTTTCATTGCAAAAGTGACATATTTGTGGTGGACATACCTCTTCCACATGGGGGCTGCCATCTTCTTTTCATTCAAAAGTCATGTGACCTGCTGCAGTGCCATCTGCTGGGTATTCTCTATCTTCATTTGTCCAGGAAACTGCACGTTTTGTGAATTTGGGGAATGGGTTAGGTATAATACTTTTTAAAGGCTGATGACAATGTCCAATAAATTGGACAGTATGCATCAAATTGAACCCGGATGGTTCTAAATGGAACCATGAGAACCATAACTACAATAGAACAGTTGCTGTGAGGGTTTCATACAGAACCAAAACCGCTTTCACCAGAGCCATTAACTAAAGTACTTTAGTGATTCCATTAGAGACATATTTTTCTAAGAGTGTAGGTCTAAACATTCCCTATGTCTTGTAGCCAATGTACTGACTTTCCCAAATATCTGTAAGTCTGTGGACAGTAACAGTTAATCACGTAAGCTAACTCTGTTTTTGCCTGAAAGAGCTGTGTGTATCAAAGAATAGATTCTTCCTTTTCCAATGTAAACAGTTAATTGCCTTAGGACAGGAATAATAGATTTGGGGTTACATTGAATTACACAAATCGACCGGGATACTGTCAGAAGATCTTTGTAAAAAAACGCATTTATAATTTTTTCCTGTGTTATTGTTATTCTTCATTACCAATGTTTAATTTTGGATTAATAGTATCAATAAACAGACGTGACTCATAATAATAGTAGGAATGTATTAGTTTTTGCTTTATTATTTTTTTCTTTACTTCTGCGGATTAAATTAAAACCATTAACAGTGGGGATTAATTCATTATGAAACGTCTAACCTTAGTACAGGAGAAAGACAGACCGTAAGCGTGACAATGCATAATTCTCGCCGTTCGACTATAAATGACGGTATGCTGCAAGAACATTCCTGTTGTCTTTACTTTGCCCCTGTAGAAGAGTAATTGCTTAAGAAAATTAAAAAACACGTAACATTTTATGCACGGTTGTGGTAGTGTTCATCTTAAATGTTGGTCATTGCTCTCAAATGAGAGAAATAACTCTGATACCAGCTTTAAATACCAATCTATTATAATGCAGAATGAACATTTAACACGTTAAAAAATCAGCTGTATTCCAATTATGTAAAGGGCGCGCGGCCGTGGCATAGTTGTAGGGTGTGCGCTGCTTACTAAGCTGAACCTGCTTCGAAATATCGTTTACGGGATCGAGTCCGCCTTTTAGTCATCAGCTACATAACCGAGTCACATGGTGTAGCTCCAGCAATCGAGGGGTGTTTTTTTTACGAGGTTTCCTCCTGGTTTTCCACCGTCATAAGGCCAGGTGCAGTGTGAAGTGGACAATCCGTCGTCATATAAGTGAAATACCCTTCAGTACAATGTTAAACGCCAATCAAACAAACAAACCAACTATATAACAGGGTGGACGGAACGAAGCTCTTTAAGCTATTGGTCCCCACGAAGCCGATCTGTTTGAAAGCTAATGTAATTGACCGTGAAAAATGTAAATCCTTAAATCTTAATATATTGGAAATACGACAATAATACAACCAACTACACAACCGTTTTTTATATGCATAATATACAGTGTTTGTCGCGAAAAAGACAATACATTGGACTATTAAAAGCTATAACGGAGTGTGAATTGTTATATTATGGATAACGTATGTTACTGACAAACAAGCATCAACCGCAGTGTAATACGGTACAAAAAGCTTTGGCCGTAAAGACAGAAGAAGTAAACAAGTGAGGGTCGATTCTGAGGCTGGTAGCATTCCAGAGATGACATTTACCACCCCATTGTCACTGTGTCTCCGCATGATCCTGGCATTAAACTTCAGCCTACTATCAGTCTGGATGGTGTAGATTTGTTTCGATGCTATGAACAATGGCTTCATCGCTAGATTAGATTGAAATCCAATAAAACAAATTCAGGAACTAAAACGTTGAGTAGCTGTTTAGGCATACTGATATTGGATGCAAAGAGCAATTGTTCGTGGAAGAGGAACCCTGTATCCCAACTGATTTGTTTGAAACGTTAAGACACGATCGTGGGACCGACACAATAATAGCAATAGATGTTTCCCTTTTTTTTTTTTTTTTTTTGGCAAATTGACTGAAATATCAAGTAATCCTTATAATTGTTGCCAGACAAACTCTTTGACGAATTTGTAAGGTGAATATCTGACTAGATACATCGTATAAATTTGAAGACTAACAACAATTAACTCACATAATAAACATCTTATTAGACAAAATGACTTTACGTTAAGTTTATTAAATTAAGTTGAAAATAAATATTTTTGAGTTCCAAATAAAAAATATTGCAAATGTAAAACCAACGAAAACAAGTGGTAACCGTTGTAATTGTTCCGCTTTTTTCTTTACAAAACATCCTGAGTCATGGCTAGTGGTCAGCGATCCGCCTTGTAATACTACTTCCATGTACATTTCACCGGTTCCAGCCAGTCTGTGTATGTGTGAGTCACACAATGTGGCTCAGACAATTGCGAGATTTTACTAAGTTTTCTCTCTGTTGTCCATATTTAAGCAAGGAACAGTGTAAAATGAACAATTCCTTCTCATATAAGTGAAATACTCTTTAAGTACGATGTTTAATCTAAATCAAACAAATAAAATAAATAAATAAATCCTCCAGAAAAAAACCTTGACCGACAACTATCATTGCTAATGATGCTTTAAATATGCGTACATAGGACTTGAATTGATAGGTTCACTTCTTTTAGATTTCGTTGTTTCGTTGCTGCACACTTGAAGCCCGGTGTATTCCTCTGACTGCGCTCGATGCCAACACTAGATTAAATATCTATATCCCGACCACGCACAGTATTCCGACACTGTGCCGGAAACACATCAGCAACAAAACTCTTGAGGTTCCGGGAGACTATCATAGTCCTGTTAATTAACCCCTAATCATGGATTAATTTTAATTAATATAATCGGATGACCATTAGTGGTGGTTACGTTATATAGACTCACAATCTATGTTCATTAAAGGGATCTTGCTTCATGTTATGTAAAGAGTTAGAGTTAGATGGCGTATCATCACTCATTAACGAACATGTCTCATTTGGCAGTTGGCAACGGTTAATGAATAACGGGCCATTGTTTGTAAGCTGAAGCGCTATATGTAAAGCAGCTGGTCATCTTAGTCCACATATAGCAATATGATAAAAGTGTGGCTAATGTTCTGTGTCCGGTATATAAATCGAAATACATGCCGGGTGTTTATTAACAAAGTTAGCAACACTCATTTTTCCCTGAAAATAGACGTGAAAATGATAAATTATTATGGCCAGTTATCCCAAACAAATTAAAACATCAAGGCTAGTGTCGATTTAATAAGTACACCCTTAGACAAATATGGCTTTTGTGGAACCCTTTAAGGTTTTTCAATCATGGCTCTGGTGAAACCCTTTATGGTTCGGCATGGAACCCTCACAGCGACTGTTTCAAGTATTTCTCCCTTTCTTCCAATATCAAGGAACCGTTTTTGTTGCAGTGGATCCCTATATAATTCTCAAGAACCATTATTTAGAACTGTACATGTCTTACCAGTTTATTGTCTGTATTTATTTCGTACGCCTACTCCTTTAAATATCTTACTACCTCATCTTGTGACTTTATTAATTAAATAGCAATAAATTGTTCTTATATGAACTGAGTAGATTTAAAAGAAAAGGATTTTTGCTTTCCAGCAAATATTGCTACACTGTCTGGTCTGTGTTTGTGTTGCCAGTGGAGTCGCGACAGGTCCATTGTCCATTGGCCTGAAACGCCGTCATGTGAGTGAAGTAACTTTTAAGTATGGCGTTGAACCCTTACATAAGAGACCAAGATATTTAATCCAAAGAGTTCAAATTGAAATCACTAAATGTAAACACAAAAATGTTATTTAGTGGCATATTGACAAGCCACTTGAACTAAATCTGTAAAAGCTGTATGACTCAAACAATAGAAACGTGACTGGCTAAAAATCACCACCAAACTGCAGGGAATAATCGAAGAGGCTGCATCATGGACAAATTGCCCTATAGCCATCGGGATTGACTCACAGTATTGTATGGACAGTTGATTGTCACGCGTTAAAAGGGCGAGGGGTGGCTTTATCGTTTGTTGTTCATCCCACAGGAATTGGATAGACAATCTGTTGGAATTTTAAATTGTTATTACCCTTATTACGAAGGTAATAATAATTTAAAATTCCAACAGATAATAACATAATTACATATTCGACAAGACTAGAGTAAAATAATAATTCTGGTTTGATTGACGAACAACTCTATTTAGTTCCCCCCGCCGCCCCGCCCCGCCCCAACCCCCTTATCCCAAAATAATGGAAAATTCACTATCTCTATTTGCAGTTATCTGAGGGATTTCAGCGAAAATGCCTTTTATTTTTTTTTATTTCGGCAGTGGAGAGAATCACTACATTCACCCACATAATTGTGATATGATAAAATGTGCTTTGGTTATACGCTCTCTGTTGTTTTATTCTAATAACTATATCTGGATGTGTTCTACATGCGTAAGGACTCGCCGATCCCATATTAATTAACGACAGTAACTGGATCCGCCTAATGTCACATCTATGAACGTCATAGAAGTATCCGATAACACTCGTTATATTGCACGTGTGTGTAAGTAGGGATAATATATTTATATTTCTACTTTCTTTGATTACAAAGTTGTGGACTCGGTTCGACGGTTTCATTAATTAGAAAGCCAAATTGACACTTCTGGTTTAGGACTGCTTTTCGATGCTAAAATCACGAGTATGCTTGACGTTATTGATAACAAGAAACAAAATTAATTATCATACATGGAGATCTTCGTAGAATCCACTTGTAGATTGCAACAACAATCTTTCTGTTAGACAGAAACCTAGAACATAGTAAATAATTCCCCAACATCTGGCCTATTCAGTTTTGGCGTTCACGGGATTGAGTCCACCAGGTATATGATTCAGTTAAACGATGGTTTTTATGAGGTTTCCTCTTAGTTTTCCACCAGAATCGCTAAACGAACAAGCATATAAGTGAAATTCCCTTGAGTGCTAAAATGACTAGCATGCTTGCCCTCATTGATGAAAAGAAAACAATTTAATTATCAGCCATGGAGATAATAAATGCATCTATGTTAGAATCACCTTGTACATTGCTACAAACATCGTTCGATAGGAAAAAAGCATAGGACATATTTAATAATTCCCTGGGCCTAAGCTGAAGCTGGTTCGATATACCGTTCACCAGATCGAGTCCGCCTGTCGACCACCAGGTATATGAGCGAGTCACATGTTCTGGCTCCGGCAATCGCGGCCGTGGTTTCTACGAGGTTTCCTCTCCGTTTTCAATCGTAATAAGGCTGTCTACAGTGTAGACAATCCGTCGTCATATAAGTGAAATACCCTTAAGTACGACGGTAAACACCAATCAAACAAACAAAACAACCCAAAAAATAGAAGGACTGGATTTTGATATTATTTAAAGTCTGAACAGAAAACCTGCTCTTGATCATGATTATAAGTTGATTTCGAGCAATGCTTTCAGTCATTATTTCCCTCCTATTTCCCATTGTGGTGGAATCGGCATATTTCATGAGTCTGTGGATTAAGGGGAAACCCAAGATGGGATAAGATTATGTGCCCTTATTCGACTCCGATAACACGATAGAGGGTTTGTAATGTTCCAATCGGGGATTTGAGTGGATCAGACGATGTGGCTCCGGAAATCGCGGGGGTGGTTTTTATGTCGTTCTCTCGCGATTGTCACTGTAGCTAGACAAGGAGCAGTGTGCAGTGCACAATCCGTTGTCATATAAGTGAAATGCCCTTTACTTCCCTTTCAATCCCAATCAATCAAATATTCAACAAATCTATTTTACAAGACAGAATGGCCCCTATCATCGTCTACAGAGTAATCCACACGAGCTTCCGATTATGTTCTCTCTAACGCTTCAAAGACGAACAGTATGTTGGGGGCTTGAACCTGCCCTAAATTCGTCTACATTTTATTTGAGAATATTTTCGGGGATAGTATTAAGAGTCATATGTAATGCGGAAGTTTCAAGTGTTTCAATTTATGAATGTTGAAAAAAATATGGAAGAAAAAAGTAAGATAAAAACATTGTATGGGAACCCTTTATAAACATTTTGATCATATTGGGTTTTCTGTATAAAACCTAAGAAAACACGCGGCCGAATTTTATATATCTGTTTTTAATACTTAGCAATACGTCTCCATCACATCTGTAACCGAAATCCTCGTATTTTAGCTTCGCAATACAAATCTCCCCACCATCCTCATTTATAAAGTCGCGCAACGATGTTTGACTCAAGAAGTCATTAATATAAAGTCATTAATATAAAATAATTTGAAGGGTGGTGGGTTCTTATTTTTGTAGGAGGTGTAGGGGTCGGGGGTTATTTACCTTGGTGGGAGGTGTATTTGTTTTATAAGGGGGGGCTGTTTTTGGCGAGGGAGAGAGGGACTGAGAGTCAGTTTTCCATTATTTTATAGACAGACCTGTTAGCAAGCTTCAAGAGTTTCTACGTTTCAACATCATTCGAGACTTTGACTGATATATATATTGCGTGTTTACTACAGACGTACGCTGTACTGGGCGACACATATACCAGATACAATACATATATAATGAAGCTGATCGACTGAAATATCTACTGACGTACACACATCCGAGTTAAGCCTGAATAACAGCATCGAGCACAGTTTGACAATTGTGAGACTGCCATTATCGAGTTACCAGCAGTTCCTCATTGCGTGTATCTCAGATTGATCAATGTAAAGGACAATGAATAATGAGCCACTTACAAACAGGTTACATTAGCTACACAAATTAATTAACTCAGTAAACCGCCAGTCTGTTTCGTTCAGCAAAACGTATTTCGAGAAACATTAAAGGAATATGACAGATAGTAGATATAGGAGCTTCCTGTTACCTGGTGCCCTTGTAGCTAGAAGGCAACACTATGATGATACATTTTAGCTTAAGGCTTTGTCAGTTTCCACATTTCGTAAATAGAAAAGGGAAGCTCCGATTGGTTGACTGGTTCGTTCGTCATTTGTTTTGGGTTTTTTTCGCCATTATTAGGCATGTTACTATTACGGTTATGTTTTTTTAAACAAGAAAAATCAATAACTAAGTAGGGTTTAAGAACAGTTCATGAGTTACAACACTTAGTTATAACATAAGCTTACAATAACAACATCAGTTCTGGTGAAAAGAACAAAAATTCCTTAAACAAAAACAAATATTGATAAAATATTGATTTTGTCATCCATTAGAATGGCACGCTGCCGTAAGAGTGCTAACGTTTTTTAATATGGCGTATTAGGCCTATCAAATTAATACAGCATAGTTTAGACTTTTTGCATGGAAAATGAGCAAGCTTTCATATTTGTGTCCCGTAAAATCTCGCATGAGAGTGAGATTCATCAGCCTAGAAGATACTGTCGTTTTATTATTTATCAGTGGGACATCTTTCTAGGAAAAACATAACCTCATTATTAGTTAATGACATCCTTTAAAGTCAGGCGTCATTCAGTTTTATCACGACTCAAAATATAGGGTTTAATTACATAGAAGTTCTGCAGTAGTATGAGGGGAGGGGGTTCTGGACCACACTCTCTTGAGAGCCGTCCCCACCCCTCATACTACTTCTGCAGATATTGACAGTCTTTGTTTGTCGAAGTATAGTACATCAAATTTGACACGTTGAATTTGAATATTACCCATTGCAGATAATTAAGCCAAAGACTATGTATCATTACTCGGTTTACCAGCTGTTGACGATCCTCATTAACCTTCAACGTTTAAGATCTTAGTTGTTGCTTGTGTAAAGGAAAATGTCGTTTATTTCCTTCCATGTGGATTATGTCTTTCTGCGTCATAATTATGAAATATGTTTCATGTTAGCGGTAACATTGTGTGCGGTTTGGAGGAAGAGGGTGTCCAGTTGCAGTGGTGCTGAAGGAGTTACGGACAACGGGAAGCCTATTTGTTTGTGGTGTTCCATACTTCAAGTGTGTCTTGTGATGATGTGTCTTGTGAGTATGTGCCTTATGGTTGCGTTCTTGAAATTGTGTGTCTTGTGATTGAGTGTTTTTGTGATTGTGTATCTTGTGTGTCTTTTGATAGTTTGTCTTGTGATCGCGTTTCTTTTGATTTTGTCTTGATTGTGTGTCTTATGATTGTGTATCTTTTGGTAGTGTTTGTTGTGATAGTGTTTGTTGTGATTGAGTATCTTGTGATTGTATATCTTGTGATTGTTTATCTTGTGAGTGTGTATCTTGTAAAAGTGTTTTTGTTGTCATGTTTGCTGTAATAATGCGTCCTGTTGTGATAGTGTCTTGTGTTTGTTGTACTATTGTGATTGTGTGTCTTGTGATTGTATTCGTATTGATTGTGTTTGTTAGCATTGTAGGTCTTGTGATTGTGTTTGTATTGATGGTGGTTGTTGTAATTGTATGTCTTGTGATAGTGTTTGTTGTGGTGGTGTATCTTGTGATTGTGTTTGTTGTCGTTTTGTGTCTTCTGATAGTGTTTGTTGTGGTGGTGTGTCTTGTGATTGTGCCTGGTGTGATTGTGTTTCTGGTTATTGTATTTGTTGTAATTGTGTTTCTTGTGATTTTGATTGTGATTGTTGTAATAATTTGTACTGTGATTGTGTCTTGTGATTGTGTTTGTTTTAATACTGTGTCTTGGTTCTTGCGATTGTGTGTCTTATCATTGTGTTTCTTGTGATTGTGTCTTGCGATGGCGTGTCTTGTGATTGTGTGTCTTGTTATTGTGCGTCTTGAGATTGTGTTTGTTTTGATGACCTGTTTTGTGATTGTGCGTCTTTTTATAAGTTGTCTTTTGGTTGCGTTTTTTATTGTGCGTCTTGTGATTGTGCGTCTTGTGTTTATGTATTTTGTTAGTGGGCGTCTTATGGTTGTGTTTATTGCGATTGTGTGTCTTGTGATTGTGTGGTGTGATTGTGTGTTGTGATTGTGTGTCTTGTGATTGTGTGTCCTGTGATTGTGTGTTGTGATTGTGTGTTGTGATTGTGTGTCTTGTGATTGTGTGTGTTGTGATTGTGTATCTTGTAATTGTGTATCTTGTGATTGTGTTTTGTTTTGATTGTGATTGTGTGTTGAATTTCTGGCTGTGCATTCCTTGTAAGTTAAGATATACATTTACCCTAAGGCGGACTATATGGCCGGCCACAATGGCAAGCCGTTTCACCACGTCTTCCTTTATTTTACATATGTTGAATTAGTTCTGTTATTATTTTATTCTTTATTTTAATGTACAATTCCTTTTGATATATATAAATTTATTTTAACTTATGGAACAAAAAAATCACATACATGTATGTAAAAGTCTTAACATATGTTGATTCTTGTTTACATATGAAAAATTGTTTTTCACATACGTGAAATTTTTATCACGTAGGTAAAAGTCATTTATTTTCCATATGTGAAATAGAATTCAACATATGTAGAATTATGCCTTAAAGTAATAAAACTGCTTGCTATAGGCATCGGCACTTCGTTATGCCTTGGTTTGATTGATTGAGGATTAACACTTTACATTGGGTTTCTTCAGGCTCACGACAGAGTGCCAAAAATGAACACAATCGTTAAACACAATCACAAGACACACGTACAATCACAAGACACACAATAACAAGGCACACAATCACAAGACACACAATCACAAGGCACACAATAACAAGGTATTCAGAAGATACCGATGGGGTTTTTTTTCCGAGATAACGAAATCTATCATCATATGTCAAATGTCAGTTTTCCACGTTTATATAAATCTAATAATACCTGTAAAATATAGAACCCTACAAGGATAACGCTACGGTTCTTAAGAGATGATTGAAAATAGAACCAGATGTTCTTATGTATATTAGGAATCTAATCCTGTAACAAAAACAGGTGAAATCGAAAGGTCATATTCCACCCCGCGGCTTCAAAATGACATTTAAACCTTAATATCTCCCTATTATGCTTGAAGCACTCTATTGTTTATCTTATGCTGTATGTATATTTAACATAAAATGGGCTGCATGATTGGTTTTTTTTCTTTATTGGCGCCTCCGCCCCGTGAGGCAGCGGTTGGGCCATGGCCCTGCAGAATACCTCCTCGGCTTCCTCGGTCGATCGTAAGAGGCGAGAAAAAGAGGCTGCTTTCTGTTGCTGTGGTGTTCGCAAAGCTAAAGGTTAACGGGAAGCAGATTTGTTTGTGATGTCCTGTATTTGTATCCGTTGTCATATACGTGAAATACCTTTGAGTACGACGTTAAACACCAATCAATAACAGTCATCGGCGCCTCCTGTTTATGGAATGCTTGAGGAATAAGGGCCTACACATACAGTGAAGTGCATAAATGATATAACTATCTACCTCCTGAACACGAATGCCCGCAGCCAGCGTCCTTATTAGTGTATTTTATCATAATTTAACAGATATATCCAAGTTAAATGTCAGTTTCCACCATTTATCAAAGACAGACAATATTGTTTCTTATGGGCCATAGTAATTTCGCATTAAAACGAACAAATTGGGTGACTGGATGGTAGAAAAACATCGTCAAAAACCCATATATCAAATATGTTATAGAATACCAGGAGTTTGTGTAAGAATATAGACTAAAGCATGTAGCATCAACGCTTGCAGTTTTCTTAGGAACATTACATTTCGTTAAATCTGCCGTTCTATTAAGATAAGTAGAGAGTCCGTTAGTGACTATAATCAACAACCAAGTTACTTTGATATTATCCCTCTGGCTAGAAGCAGTATATTTCAAGCATTTTCATACTGTCTTTGTACAGTACCAATGTAGGAACTTTAATTGTCCAACATAACAAACACGCTTTACATTTTATGGTTGTCTTAATGTGGTTATTGGTCGCATACAACACAAATAAATGAAATAGCATAAATCACTGTATACGTTAATCACCAATATATCATTAATCAAATCCTTGACAATTACTACCGGTACATGTTGTCCTTTACTTTAGAAAATGTCAAATACACGATACGCGAAAGCTGTTCCATCCAAGTCTTGATAACTGACCACCTTTTTGCAGTGCGTGATACCGTAGTTATTTCGACCATCCAGCATATAATTTCCGCAAGGCAGACATTTTGCTCATAAAATTTGAATTTGATGATTTTTTATGTATGTTATTGCATAGTAAAATTTCTTATTGAGTACATCATGCTCACATAGTTATATATTAAACTATGAAGGTATAAATGCTACTTGCATATAATATATTTACTAATATACAAACATTGAACAAGTGTCTCGTCACATGCAACGGCGGCTTGGATGGAACTTAATGTTGTTTCATGGCTCATCCGAGTAAGGGGAAACCAGTAGCCCATATGTTTGTCCGGTCTATTACACTTCCGGTGATTGGCTTGTGTTTATTTGCCTTGAGCATGATTTTCCTTATCCACTTGCCTGTCAATGAGGTCTTATGAGTTAAATAACCCTGAGTACGCCGTTTGACCACAAACAGAGAAAAAAAAAGCTGAAATCCTTAAGCAAAATAGAGATTTTATTGTTCCATGGTAGAAGTTGCAACATATGCGGAACGGAGTATTATCAGCTTTGCGATTAGGGAGCAATCTATCTTTGGGTAAAACCTTAATCATTGTAGATAAAATTGTCTAATGTAAAACAGAAAACAATAACATTATTTTGCTTGTAGCCCTCAAATGAAAATCTCTTCAAAATTGTTCATACATTCACTGAATAAGTGACATGGGATATGGTTGGTTTGAATTTTAGCTTGATTTTTTTTATTTTTTACCAAGCTTCTTTGTCACTGGAACCACACACTTGCATAAACTTTCCCGAGTTACTGTCAACTTGCCCTGAATATGTATGATCATAACAAAGGTGGGAATTAGTGTTGATGGTATCAAAAACTATAGAACCATATATCTTTTCAATTCGGTTTAGTCTTCGTGCTTCAGATGAAACACAGCGGGTGGTTGGATGGAGCTTCATGTTGCCCTGGTGATTTCAGAGCTATAGGGGAACAGGAAGCCGGTCTGTGTGTCGTGTCTGTATTGCGTCCTTTTGTTGTCTCTCTTTATTTCCCCAGTCCTTTCTTTGTTTGTTGTCAGTGGTGTCGAGGGTGGTTTTCTTCACCCATTGGACTGGCACGTCGTCATATAAGTGAAATACACTTTAGTACGACGTTAAACCCCAACCAATCAAACAAACAAATCAGATAAAAGAATTAATTACCAAGAAAACCCAGGGTGACAAATGCCTAAAGAGTTAACACTGTTCAAGTAGTAAGAAACATTCCCAATAGCGTGTTCTTTCACCGTGATTCCCGTCCATTCATTGGCCATTAATCGCTACAGGGACATGCTCATGTGAACAATAAATCGAAATGCAAACTTCAATGCAAGCAAAGGTTAATAACCTTTTGAGCGAGAATTGTTTATCCATTCTCTGTATCCCCCCCCCCCCCCACCCCCTCCCGTTCCACTCTTAAACACTCATATATATTATTCTTTTATGTACTGGAATGATCTTATCTTATAAGGCCATATTTTAAAAAAGTGACGCAGACATTATTCGCATGGAAGCAGACATCATCTTTGAGTGGTTACATCGATATCAAGACAACCCAGGAAACGATCTTGGGTGATTCGTTTGAGTTGAAATCATTCTGCGGTGATTCATTACTATACATATCGTTACTAGTGTCGGGTGTAACAGTTTAGCGTATGACTGTGTGCTGATTTAACGCCTGTTGGTGGTCAGAAAATAGAACATACAAAACATGTCAGAATTAATGGTTTATGGAAACTGTAACAAGGACGACATTAACACAAATTTGGTTCAGTCATTTTAGCTGCACTCATATTTAGAAAACAACCATTTCGGATTGATCAGGTTTATATTTTAAGTATTACTATCAACCTTTGTGTAAACTGGCCTTTGATAGGCTCTAACGCATCAACTTATATTGAACGCTTCCCCAACCAACTACAATTGGCAATAATGAAGATGAATTACATTCAACACACTTATACGAAAACCCATAAAGTCGTCTTAACAAGGGCTTTAGGCAGTTATGTATTTCTTTGTTAGGCATTGTATCCTAGCGAATTAGCTCTGAAATTCAATTAACCAGACTTCCGCTTTAATTGGTGATAACGGCCTTAACCTTTGCACAGTTAACACTCATACAGATATGAGGAATAATAAGGAAAACCTTACATGTCTGCATATATCTCTTTGGTTTCTTATCACTTTCTCAATTCATTCAAAACTGCTAAAGAATAAGTATCGGGCATTACTGGATGTATAACTGATTTTCATTTACCATTAATTCCATCGAGGACAATTTTAGTTTCTGTTCTTCAAGAATAGATAAGTGGGCATACACTCACTGAGTACAGTCTAAAGTACTGTTTGATGAGCATATTTTCTTCATTAACGCATTGTATTAAGCCATATTGACTGATTATGATTACAATCTTATGTAAGCTTTTGGTTAGGTATGGAAACCCATAACCACCCACTTGTTGTTTCCTTTATACGTTGGGCTGACACGCAGTCATAGAGTAAAATAGCCCCACAATCAACGTTTAACCTCAATCATCTAAACAATTACAGACCCTAACACACACAGGAAAAATGTACTGGTAAAAGGACGAAAGTTATTTCCTGCAGTTATGCTGATCAAAACCAGTAATTGGGAATGAATATCATTGGTAATACATTTAATTAAAATATGTACTAATAATTTATTTAAAATACTTTCTCTAACACAAATATAGTGATGCAAAAATGTTAAAAACAAGGCATGGCTCGCTTAAACAACTAAAAATTAAACACTTAACAAATGAAAGGTTCCGATTGGAGTTAACCAGCGGTATTTCTTATTTGTTTCAACGTTACGGAAATGATTGCATGTTACCTGGGATCAGTAAAGTGCAGCTATCTAATAAATTTTTGATTGCATTCTAAAATTGATACAATGTTAAACAGAATATTTACAATTTTTATATCCAAATTTGAACTAAATAATAAATTTGACATATTTAACATTTTTAAGACTTTTTTATGTCCTATTCAGTTCATTTTGTTTCTCCTTTTGCTGTAAACGCCCAAGGGTGTTTGGTTGGAGTTTAATTGTCGGTAATAATAAACAAATTGTATATATGTTCACGCCACAGCGTAGTTAAAATACCGCTGAATGTGGCGTAAAACACTAATCGATCAATCAATCAATCCATTTCGCTAATGTCATCTGGGGCTTCGACTCTTCAGTCAAGGCTGTGTCTTGTTCATTATTTCTAGCCCGGTCTGACTCTAAAACCTATATAAAGCATAATTGCAGAGTTCTGTTTACCCAGCGGAATTCCAACATACGAAACTGTCAGCCGACTCAGCTCAACAAGGCTATAGATGTATGCATCTGAAAAAAATGTTAATTAACTTGTTCTTTCTTTTTCGCTTAAATGATCAGTGTATTCCTTCAGTGACGTCACGCCAAATTAGTCAGCCCTTTTTTTGACGCCTCCTTATTCGGAAAAACCTCACAAGATGGCACTCCACACGCAGCATAAAATCCGTGCATATTCCATGCGACCTTGCTTGGAAATCGAGTGATGAATAAGAAGTCTTATAGGAGAGAGAACGTAAAAGTCTCTTCCATGATGTTTGAACTTCCTTTCGCTTAAAACCAAAAACTAACGCCAATCAGCTTGTTGCCCATTGTACTATTGAGCCCCATTCAATGTACCACGTACAATTCACAGAATGCCGTTCTACCCGTTCTAGGAAAATGACCTTTTATAAGGCCGATGGCAGATATCATGGGATGGTTTTTTATGAGGTTTCTTCTAAGTTTTCCACCAAACACAGACAAGGTAAGATATAAATGATATGCCATAAAGTACGACATTAAACACCAGTCACAAAAGGATAGAAATAAACATTAGTGGCGCTTTTATAAAATGTCGTATGACAAAAAGCTATTGTACGATGACATGTTGTTGTGTTACTATAACTATAGAGCGGGTGGTTGGAGGGAGCTTCTTGTTGGCAAGGTGCTATCAGAGCTAAAGGGGAACAGGAAGCCGATCTGTTTGTGGAGTCCCGTCCTGTCTTTTTTGTTGCCAGTGGTGTGGAGGGTGGTTTCCTTCATCATCTGGGCTGGCACGTCGTCATATAAGTGAAATACCCTTGAGTACGACGTTAAACCCCAATTAAACAAACAAACAAACTAACAAATATAACTATAGACATAAAACATCATGCGAGATTTACATTTCGTACGCCTTTGGAGAGGATCGTTGCAATGCAATGGAACGATATAACAATTCAACTTACCTAGTCATTTCTATCTATGGGTTCACATAATACCCTTGCAAATGTGATCTTGACAGACTAAGCTTATAGCATAGAAGATAAACCGATCGAAGCTACCACTTCTCGTCTGTGACAGGAAGAGACATTTGAAGATTTATTAAGAGCCCTTCCTTTGATTAGGTCCGTGTTCGATTTGGTCCATATCGACTTCCATACACTAGACCTACAGGATGTTGGTAGCAATGAGATGGATATAGTTGTCACGCGATGAATCTTATCTTGGGCTGTGACCTGTCAAACCATTTGATAACTCGTATCCGTCTTATTCGACGGGCTTCATATGTCTATCGTTTACGATTTCTATAGTGCCACATGTAGATACAGATTTTGATGACGGCGTACACAATTCAAGTTTTAGATGCACAAGATGTCGCCCAAATCCCATCGAAAACAATATGTACAATATAAGTTTTAAAGACATTTAGAAGTGGAGTAACATAATTACACAATTTCTGGATAGCCACTTCTTGTTTTGTGATAGAACACAACGTTTCGATATAGATTATTTCTCTCTGACTCCAGACAGTATATTACTTAGGTAGTTACTTTGGAACTTAATCCTCTTATTATACATGTAGCAAGTTAGATGATATCTTATCTATGGTTATGGGCCACACTGTTCAACAGAACATTAGACCTTGTTTATTTAACTACTTTATCATACTGTTATATAGCTTCACCTCTCCTA